>JARK01001399.1:370013-437116 GCA_000688135.1 Ancylostoma ceylanicum | reverse complement strand
GTTCACCATGAAGCTTATTCTATGTCCTCTTCTGGTACTGCTGCTCATCGTTCAGGGTAAGCGCGACTCTTTTATCGGACGCATGTCTGATATGGTCTAATAATATATCCAAATGACAATCTGGCTGACACGGTAGTTTGCTGTTTTAGGAACGTGTTGGGAGCAGGGGCACACCTTTCCCGGGAGATTATCCAGTGACAGTGTCAGACGTTTGCTTGAACATCTTCGTAAATAGTACCACGTTGCACAACAGTTCCAGAAGCTTCGACCATTTATCTTTCTGGCGAGTAAAAGTTTGGGCCTGTGGTTGTGACGCTATACAGAATGTATAATACCATGGAGTCATAACATGCGTTTATCGTTGACTAAAGATTCAAGCAAAAGTCCAAAATATTGCTTCAGATCCCAAAAAGGTTCAGCAAAATAAACATCTTCTAGAGATGTTAGAGAACCGAGCGGAAAACTCAAGATAGATTCGACACGGTGCTATTTTGCAATTAGTTTGGCAGTTTGGCATCCGAAACGTCACGAAGGCTTACCTTATAAGATGTCATGTTAACTGAGCGCTGTTCTCCGCATGGAAATTCTCATATTTTCTCGTCTTAACGGAGTCAGATCTTTATTCGTTCTGGTACAAGGAGTCTCGGAGCTAGGGATAACGTTCACGGAAGAATCTGTGAGAATAAAAAGCATAAAAAGCAAAGGAAACAACTTTGGTTCTTGAAGATGTCCTTACAGCTGTCTATTACTCCTATGGAGATGTGCCAATTGTCGTTGTGGAGAAATCCAAGGATTTGCACTTAATTTCCATTTTTTTCACTCATTTGCACTTAGTTAATTGCACTTTTTCTCCATGTTCTCTTTAGGCCGTGAAAAGGGTCACAGTGACGTTAAAACATGTAGGTTTGAGAATTTGACAGTATCATTTTTAGCGTAGGTGTGATAGTATTGAATGAGAGGACAGGTTGCGGATGGCATAGCATGTGGACATGACATCGTCATGAACGCAAAAGCAGTGAGAATAGAAACGAAACACTTCGCTCCACATATGACTTCATTCCCATTGAAATTCACGAACCTACCCATCCAAAATAATGTCTCGAATGATATTAACAGACTCGGCCATCGATCTTGTCATCCGCTGATGACACCTTTTGGAGTCATAGACTTCTCTGGAAGGTGTCGCAAGCGGATGATAAAATCGATAAATGGCTGGGTCTTTTTTAATATCATTTGCGATGTTTCAGATGGATAGGTTGGGATTCAGGTCGTGAATTTCAATAGGAATGGATTTCATATGGGGAGCGGAGTGTTTCTTTTCTTTCTCCACTGCTCTCACTTTCATGACGATGTCATCTCCAGAAGCCGCGAAGCTGTCCTTCCATTTAATACCATCACATCTTCTGAGTTGAAAATAAGGCTGTCGAATCCTCATCCCACTTGTTTTGGCGCCACTGTGATTCTTTTCACGAGTGGATGAAGAAAATGGAAATAAGAGCAAAGTGTGGTGTGATAGAAGCATTTAGGCGCAAATTGAATAGGTTTCTCATCGGTGGCAGGGAGAAGAGAAAAATGGAAATACATAAGAGCAAGTTGTGGGTGTTAGAAGCATTGAGGAATGGGTTTTTCCATCTTAATGCATAGATTGAAATATGATAATTGGAAATATGCAAAATAAACAATAATGGAGGAGCGATTGGCCTATGTCTTAACAACACCTCCTTTTGTACGCAAAATGTGGTATATAATTCTCTTGGCCAGAGAGATGATACATACTCTTCTCTCGTCGTGTCGTTAACCATGAAGCTCATTCTCTCGCTTCTTTTGGTACTGCTACTCATCGTACAGGGTAAGCGCAACTCTTTCATCGGACGTATGTCTGACATGGACTAATAATATATCACAATGACAATATGGCTGACACGGTAGTTTGCTGTTTTAGGAACGAGTTCGGAGCAGGGCAATTACATAGATTGGCTTAAATGAAATTACCAGGCTTTTGTTCCATATTGAACAACAGTACCAGGAGATTCGACCATTTATCTTTCTGGCGAATAAAAGTTCAGGCCTGTGATTGTGACGCTGTACAGACTATACTATAGATGCATAACATGCCTTTATCGTTGACTGAAGATTCAAGCAAAAGTCTAAAATATTGCCTTAGATCCAAAAAAGGTTCAGCAAAATAAATATCTGTGTATATGTAGAAGTGAAAGTTTGTATGTAAGTATGTGTGTTTGTGTGTATGTATGTAACGAATAGAAATCGCTGAGAGTGAATCGATCTCGACCGAATTTTGCAAGCTAGTCTATCATGGGCCGGCGGAGGTTATTGGCTACCTATCGCTAGCAGTTATCGATTAGCTTATCGATTACATCGATTTTATTGATTTTTAGCTATTTTTGCCCAAGAACTGGCAAAAATTTGCCTACTGGGGTTAGTCAATACGCTGATCATGAAAATGACAACCACTTTGAGCGACGGTATCGAATTATTATTTATTTTTCGAGTTTTCCACTTCCGCTCAAGGACGGGCAAGGACGTGCTCAGTATGGTTCTCCAATGCGCTGATCACGAATATGACAACCATTTTGGGCGTGGGCAACGATTTATTGATTTTATCGATTTTTTCTACTTTTGCTCGGATACGTGCAAAAACGTGTCTGCTAGGGTTGTCCAATGCACTGATCACGAATATGACAACCATGTTAGGCTGGGGTGTCGCTTTATTGATTTTATCAACTTTGTCCACATTTGGTGGAAGATGGGTGAGAACACGTCATGTGGGGTTATCCAATATGCCTAACACGAATGTCACAACTATGTGGCACGGAATTATTGGTTGGTTAGTTTTATCGACTTTCTACTTTTTGAACAGGTGAAAAAAGGCTAACGAAGTTGTTTAACATAATCATCATCGAGATGATGAGTACTTCAAATAGATGTATTTGTATTCTTATAAACCGCATCAGCGTGAAAAACTCGGGGTGGTAAAACTCCCGAGCGAATCCGGGTATGCTATCTAGTCCTCTAAAAATGCTAGACAGCCGAACGAAAAACTAGGGATAGATTCGAGACGGTGCTATTTTGCAATTATTTTGGCAGTTTGGCATCCGAAACGTCACGAAGGCTTAGCTCATAAAATGTGATGTTCACTGAGCGCTGTTGCATGGCTGGGTTGGCCAGCAGCGCATAGAACCAAGCGTGTGCACGGCCACGCAACGCGCGCCCGCAGAAAAGGTTAAAAGCCTGAAATCCCAGATTGCGAAAAAGAGCGCGACAGAATCTGAACTCCTGGACTTCTGCGGTCTGCGGTCTTCCACGCTTTGTTCCCTAGGCACTGCTGTTCTGCCGCAGACTCCTCTAGCTGTGCAATAGGAAATCTACCACACACTCTCCTGTGCGCATCAGGACCATTGGGGAAACATGATGGACATNTACATACATATATACATACACATACATACACATACATACACACACACACACACACACACACACACATACACACACACATACACACACACACACACACACACACATACACATACACATACACATACACATACACATACACATACACACATACACACATACACACATACACACATACACACATACACACATACACACATACACACATACACACATACACATACACATACACATACACATACACATACACATACACATACACATACACATACACATACACATACACATACACACACACACACACACACACACACACACACACATTCTACTTTATATATACAGATTCCAGAAATTTTCCTTTGAACAAGGCAAGACTTTCTTGGTGAAATTCAGAGACTAAGTACATCAGCAGGTAAGCTCACTTAGAAGTGATCTTCCCAGAACAAAGGGAAAGAGACACCAAGAAAATGGTGGAGTGGATAAAAAGAAAAATCAAAGGCTCCTCTAAACCGTGCCAAATTCCAGACGACAGGAAAATTTCAGAAAAAAATAGAGCATGCATATGAAGCAGGATCAGAAGAAAAAAATTGTAACTAACCTTGCTAGAATAATGCCAGTAGAAGTCCATAACAGACTCCTGAAGCCTCAACAGGTAATCGACGGTGCAGTTGATGAGATTTACACTGGTAGTATGACCAGGTTGTGTGCGAAGATAATTTTGGAAATCTGCAACCCAACCATTAAGCATAAAATTTGATCACAATCCAGATTACCTCTGTGGATCCAGATAACTCACCCAGGTTATGGCCTTCACAAGTCAGTTGCAAGAATCGGAACAGCGAGCACGTAAAGTCCGCATCGTTAAGATTCTGATTGTCGCCTGCGGCCAGTTCTGCGCCCATTCCGAGTCCTTCAGCCTGGAAAGGTAACATTTATCTGGACATTTGGTCTTGCTTTCGGAGATGCTGATTTTTGAGTAACTAGTTCACAACCGACCTTGATTTGACGCTCAAACATTTCCAGGTTTAGAACTGAGCACTTGTTCATGAGGCCAGCCATAGAAGTGAAGAATCTAACATCCTTCTTCAACTGGAGGTATTCGATCAACATCTGAATGAATGGTAATTTTCGTAGAAACATGCCACCCAGATTACCGGCTCAACAAGAAATTATGACAATAACACGTCCATTTCAGGAGCTGTGTCAACCTTTTTACAGCGTGGGAACAAAAATTAATGACAACATAGACAAAAGAAGAATCTCCACCTACCCGCTGAATATCCACATTTCCTCCGGAGAGAAGATGGATACCAAGTTCCAAAGTTTTAGCGACCATATCATTTGGCTCGCCATTGCTTGCTGACAGATACATCAGACACATAATGGCTGCTCCGCGGTCAGCGAGGACTCCCTGTTCAGCGCGGAGTGCCTGCGACTGCTCCTCTTTTTGCTGGAAATGAGAAAACATTAGGGATTTACAGAGAATCAAATTAGTTATAAATTAATCAATTACAGAATCAAGCAATTAGTAAAACATTTCTCGAATCCTGACCGCTTGGTCGATCTCTACGTCATCTCCGTCATCACCATCTTCTTCTTCAATATGGATAGACTGCGCCATAACGTCTGCGAAGCGGATGTACCTGGAAATGCCAATATGAAACGTCAGTGGTATACCACTATGAGGTGAGCTATTTATATCAAAACCTATGCTGCCAGGTCAACTAGTTTTAGGACATTCTGAACTTTTACCCGTTCAATTACGGAGGTGAGTTCAACATCACGAATGGGCGGACACGAGATTTCTCAAGAATCGGATCATCGCCCGGATAACGGATAGGCCAAAATTGACTGGAAAACGGATTTCTGATAATGGATAACGGCTAAGGGTTCCTTGTACAGAACACCACCCATCGACAAGGAAAATCTCTACAAGAATTAGACCTTTCTAGGCAACAGCAAAAGGTTCAAGCTAGCACTACTTCCTTATACTTTACTCCAAGAATCTAAAAAACCGCTGAGACCTGATGGAAATAGAGCTATAATATGTGGCACGAATTGTTTTCTGTAAATTAAGACTGTCTCTCGGGATCAAAATTGAAATTGAAGAAATCATTTATTTTCCCCGGACCGCTTAAACCCCGGATAAAGGTGCGGATAATGGACAAGTTGAACGCTATGGATAACGGCGAAACGGATAACCGGATATGGATAACTCGCTCACTGCTGACCAACACCGCTCTCTTCGAAAATATTCCCAACGGTTCCATTAAAAAGATAGGAGAAAAGGCCCTAGAAAATATTTCACTTACAAACTGTCGTCGTGAATTGGCTGCGCTTGACTCTCCTCACTGGTGGCAGCTCGTTGGAAGCAGCGGATCAGCTGTTTCAATGGATCAGGACATCTAAAGAAACGATGTCTAAATGAAATCGATTAATGATGTGAACATGAGCCTTTCAAAAACAATTTCAAAAATCTTACTCGTTTTCACGATTCTCTTCTGGAATCAGAACTCCTTCTTCTGTAACCATTTCAACACGAGGTGTATCATCTTCCTCTTCTCCAGGCTGGAAAATATCTATCACTTGGTTTGAGCCAAGGCAAGAAATATAATTTTCAGTTTGAAAGGAAAAAATATGAACCAAAAGGGAAACATTTACCACAAAAGTAAGGCGAAAATCTACGTTCCTTCTCTGGTTCAATGAATTAGAAACTTTTTTTCACCATTAAATCCAAGGAAAATGTTCTACAGAGCACTCATGGAATACAGAGCATGAGCGCAAAATTAGGGATTTCAAGGTCAAGGGTGCCCATTTCCTATTTATATCTAGAATATATAACTTACCACCAGATCCGCAATCAGTTTATCCTGTCCTACATCTTCCTCTTGTAGCCACAGGCAGGAGAATGCTGGCAAAAAGAAGTTGATGCCACGATGTCTGAACATTTTGAGCATTTAATTTCAAAATCTTTGAAATCAGGTAACTATGTATTATTACTATAGTGTAAGATTAGGAACTAGACATAGAGGGAGCAAACACAGCAAAACAGACTTACTTTCTAACACCATTACATAGTAGGCTGTTTCATATGTTCGTACGGCCTTTCAAACATCGATTAATATCAAAAGGAGGTGAGTGTGACTATGTTTTTCTTTTAACTTCATTAATTCCGTCGTTGTCTATAGCAGTCACCTCGTTCGCCTAATTGGGTTCAACGAGGTCTGCTAAGCTCCAGACCTCAAAAGTAGCTTTCTCCAAGGATCTCGTGAAAAAGTACTCGAACATACGAAACAACCTTGTAACTGTTATGATAGAACTATTATAATATGTAAGATCATCACATGCATTGTTAGAACTAAGCTTAGAACCTTACCCCAACCTCGCCTTTGAGTTTTCTAAAAGGAAATTTCTTCTCTGTTCGTGTTTTTCTTTCTTTTATCGGGAAAAGAACTTTTGTCTTCTAATTGAGATGCCATGGTAAGATGAGAGAAGTTGAGAGACGCAAAAGTTAGTTTGCTAACCTGGTCTCGCTTGGTTTTGTGTTCATGAATCTTAGCCCAGGCTCATTCATATGTCAACAGCTCGAAAGCGAGGATGAACTAGAACTCTGCCTTTAGCTGATTGCATGCTCGAATTGTAAGTTAAATAAAAAATACTGTGCAGATCAATTGCATTAGTAGGTGCTACAGAAGACAAGCTATGTTGCGGCACTAAGGAGAAATGCACATGCAAAATAAGCTTTACAAAACATGTAATATGAGTGCAATGCTTAGTTGAACGAAGTCAGGAGCGTTATAAGAGTTGTAGCACATGGAACAGATTGAGAGTAAAAAGTAGCAAAATATTATAAATATGAAAGCACTTTTGCTGAAAATATGGTACTATGAAAATATGGTAGCACGAGGTACTAAAGAGATGGGTTACAAATTATGGTGAAAAGACCTCTACCTACCATTAAATGATTTGCACTAGCCATTGAGTTGAGAAAAATAGAAAAAGAAAGAAAGCTAGTTCGAGTCGAAAACGAAGAGGCTCTATGGAGGTTATATACACGGAATGAAAGCAAATGTAGGGACCATTTTCCGCTGTTCTAATTGAGATGATAAACCAGCAAAGTAGCAGAAACAAAAGATTATCGTTACTAGTTACTTGCAGGGGCTGTGATGTTGGTCCGCAGAGACACTCATGTGCGCTTTGCGCCATGAGGCCGAACTATACTTGTAGCCCTAACACAACGTAATACTGCTGTATTTACAGAAGAAATAAGGGGAAAACTATGGAAGAATAAAGCGAGAGGGAGACGTCCTCGCGAGTTCACTGGTAAAGAAGGTAGACGAAGAAAAAAGGAAGAAGTGAACAATAAAGAATTGAGGCCAGCTTTGCGAGCCTTGGATAACAGTAGGCACCACAAGTAAGAAGTTTCCACACCATCCACGACACGAGTTCCACTGACGAGATTGTGGTCGCAGTAGTACGCGACGAAGTTTGTGTGAACACAGACGCTGTCGACACCTACCTTTCCACCCTATACAGATGTGAGGCCGTGATCAGCGATATGGCCATTCTCTTACGCTGTAGTGTCAATACCTTCTTCCATTTATCTTCTCTTTCCAAACGGCTTGTCACCTACCAACAACATCATTATCAGCTGAGATATTTTGCAGCATAACGAGACCGGAGAAGCCTGAGGGAGAATAAGCGAAGGGGTGCGGAATCGCTGAGCGCGCAGAATCGTAACCAATCGATAACGGTAGCTGGCGCGCTCAAATCGCACTTTGCCGCGGCGTGCACGCACACACACACTAACCGACATGCAAGTGAATTTAATTAGCATAGTGCCACACCAAACACATGCAAACGTGCTGACAGATACACAGGCGAACAGACCGAGAATCGTGCACGCCATGCCTACCTCGGTATCCCGTAAAGCGGCACCATACGGAAGCACGCAACCACCGCACGTTTTCGCTGCGTGGAGACGACTTTTTTCCATGCTTGTGAAAGCTGCTGTTGCGGATGCTCCGTCTAAAACACGAGCTAACATCATTGTTACTCATTAGGAACGCAGGAAGTCTACGTCAATGATTATGTCACTTCGTGTACGAGTTGACTTTCTTGACAAATTACAACGTTCCTTGCGTCCGCGCAGTTCAAGCTCTGCCAGTCCAAGAAGCTACTCAAGTACTGCCGTTGTCAACACTTGAAGTATTCCATAACAATAATAGTCACTTCTCTAACTACTCATGATGTATTATTCAAGTTATACAAATGTTAAGGCAAAGGAAGATGGCTCATCTCATTTTTCTACTTCTAATAGGCATCAACACAGAAAAGCACATGAACCCTTTATGTAACATTACTACAGAGTACTGCTGCAGTAGGAACTTTCACCCATGGAGATCGGTTGTTCACGGTTGTTTATGAAATCTTCGTAATGTCGGTGTGTATCAGCGTGAGGGAAAGGGGTGTAACCAAATGACTTTGATGGCCCATTTGGGCCGCACGTCACTCCCATCTTCAAACTTCTTCGGCACCATGCACAAATGGATGGCGTATTACGGAGTTGACGCCACTCGAGTTGAAATAACTGGGCGTGACGGGCAGCCCGAGTGCGCCAATCAGAGGCCACACCCCTTTTTCCCTGACGATGATACACAACCTCGTCATGTAGATAAATCTCTCCCCTGTCAATTTTCTGAGCCTCCAACATCTAGTAAAAAGCCAGTCGTCTACAAGTGGTTTCATTATACACTAATCAAACAAGATAGATGTCAAGGATGGTTCCCCACTTACGAACAAATTCAGGAACATCTCTGGAAGAATTTACGTGCCCAGAAGAAGAATTAACGTAAAAATGGGCATGTCCAACCAATTCATCTCAATCATCAACGATGGATAATAGTGCAGAGCAGGATATATCACATTTTGCTGAAACAACTCCACCTTTGATGTTCGAGTAGCTGAGAACCTCCTTGAATCTTTTGTGAATCGCTTCAAAACCAATTGCAAACGATAAACAAGTTATGCAGCCTAAGTTTCAATTGAAAAAGTTGCCGAAAAAAAATTGCGTTCTGTGCACTGCCCTTTACGACGCGGATGCTTTAGCGGTATTTTTAACACCTGCCACATCACAAACTAGCCCCCTACATAATGGAGTGGATATCACAAACTAACCACCTACTAAACGGCACACATTTAGCAGAGTTAAGAAACTGAAAACTAAAAAATGGACTGCAGCATCCAAGAAATAACGAAGGCAAAAAAAAAAACTTCGCACACGAGTGACACAATCACTGAATAGTAGTACATTCTAGAGAAACGCTAGCCTTCAAGATGTGGAGAAACCAGGCATCTAAGGGGAAAAATAAGGTGAGAAGTGGATAGAAAGTAAGGTACAGAAAAGAAACCACGCCTAGGAACCGTGTCTTACACTGGAACTCACTTCTAGAAGGCGATTATTAGGACGACGAATCCCATGAAGGTCATACTGTAGAGTGAAAGATTATAAGAAGAAAACGCGTAAATCTTTGACTACGCAAGGGATTGGAAAACATTGATCGACAGAAATCGACAATGCGACACTATGCGACACAAATTATTGCACTATGAACGAATTGTTGCTTTTGTGGTATCGTTTTCGCCAACAACTATACTATGCAGTTAGCTACCTCTAATGAAAAGCGCACAGACATCTATTAACATGATTAGTAAAGTGGAGGCAAGATAACTCAGTCACTGGTGAGGGATTCTATGAGTGAAAATTCTAAATGAATATATAACACAGGGAGCAGATTATGTTACCGGTTATCGTATTTTGTGTGATCTTTAGGTTCCAAAGACAAGTTTAACAAGAAACTAGTTTTTTTAATTTCCTCGCAATGGGAAAACGTCCCTATTATTTAACAATTTGATTTCTATCATGATGCGAATGTAGCCACCTCCCAAATCGAGATTTTACCGGACGTTTTGATGGACGTAGAACGCATGCCCAGAGGTAAAATAGCGGTGGAGCCGGCGTGAGAAATCCAGGAAATCAACGTGATATTATCCATTTGTTTGGATTCGCTCACCTAGGCGTCCCTGAGTTCCATCACGCGAAGATTATGTGCGCATATAAAGGGTGTGGTTGTGTATCAGCGTGAGGGAAAAAAGGGGCGTAGCCAGGGCGTCTGTAATTGGCGCACTCGGGCTGCCCGTCACGCTTTTTTTTGAACTCAAACGGCGCTAATCCCATAATGCGTGGTCTATTTGTGCCTAGCGCCGTACGGGCCAAACAGGTGAGCGCGACGGGCGGCTCGAGCGCGCCAATCAGAGTCGCCTGGCTACGCCCTTTTTTCTCTCACGATGATACACACCTACTATTTGTGATACACTGACAGCGTTTGTCGCTATCGGCACTTCAACTCTTATTCAAAAATCCCACGGGTACTGCCTTTGAAATCAATGGATATTTCTGCAGGGCCTAATCAATTTTGGGAAAAAAGACCTCAGTTTTCCACGGCGGTTTGATTAGCTGGCTCGAGCCTTCCTGGCTGAAGCTTTAGATGATACCAGCAAGAAAGCCATGCCCATTTTGGACACTGAGAGCGCCAAAGGTTATAAAATGAGTATAAAAAAGTAGACTGGGAACATAATCTGTACTATATGGCTCAGATACAGTGAGCGGCGACGATAGTGTGACTTTTTCGGACCGTGCAAGTACGCAGCGCAACCGCGTCGCTGAAACCGTCACTGTGATATTAAATCACAGGTTTTTCTGGGTAGTTACTCGGTTTTTCAAACATCAGACATGTAATATGATAAAAGCCATCGAGAAAATCCGGCGATTGGCTATTGCACCGGCACAGTCGCGTCGCGTGCTTTCCGGCCGTGAAAACACGCTTGCATCCACGCTCACCTTTATTATGATCAACTAATTCAATAAATGATCTACGCAAAGCCAAAGCTCATTGGGTAGACTCGCAACCGATTCACATGGTGGTAGAAGCATGGACAGCTTGGTGTACACGCAAAACTCATCGGAACATAGCAAAAATGTTAAGCAATTTGCCTAACAACGGAATCTACATGGACTGTTAGGTAGTCATGCATATTCGTCAACAGGCCGCATGCATCATCGTGATTACCCATGGTAAACGGATTGAACACCTCAGGATTACCCATCGTTAATAGAGCGCCAACAGGTTTACTCTGGGTAATCTCAATAACGCATGCCGGTCTGGGATGTGCCATGCAAACTGCAGGGGGAAAACCGTTTCCTTGTAATCAAAACAAGTGATACACAGAAGATTCTTCTCTTTTCTCAGTAGCCAGATGAAATTTGCTGATAAAAATTAATCCGATTCCTTACTAGCTCCTCAGTGATCCGAATATCGCAGGATTATCCTAGCGTAACCACCAACCTCTTATTCCTTTATTAGGTTAAGAAAACATCTGATACTCCTCGATCCCTCACCAATGCCTAAGCAAATCACGCCAAACTATTAATCCCAAGCAGAAAGATATGGTAACAGAGCGCTTTCGCCTTTGTCTGGAAAGCAGAGCCTCCGTGGGACGCTCCGCCTATTTTGCGAATCACAGTGAACAACATAAAAGACAAGGACGAATACGACACCACCTTAAAAGCACTCCTGAGCTTGAGACGATCCTTCATGCGCATAATCTGAACGAAACATGGACAGTTGGATTACGAACACATCACAGACGATTAAACGTAGAAACATCTATTGAACACGTGAACATAGAAAATATAGATATTGATTAAACAGAAGCCTTCTACGAGTTAGCTATTCAACTACACTAAATCACACTGCAAGCGGCAAAGCGGACGAGTATGACTGATTGCCCCACCGTAATCGTTCAGCTACAACTCCGGAGCACAAGGTAGCAGATTTTCGACTAAGGAATCTAGGAAAAAACTGGTAATGGATAGGAGCTCATGGACGCGAGCAACGAGCATAGAAACGCAACCATACTCCACTCTAGCAATTAAATGAAACCGAACTATGTTACAATCGAACAGGAGGACTTTTAAGAAAACCAAAATGACCCGTATCCCAGGGAAGCAAAGCGATTTCAGGCTCAACTAATTCTTTCAAATCAATTATCTAAGGAAATAGGGACGACGGCCAAGAGAATGGGTCTACCCATTCGCTGTCTTCTCTACAACGAAAATATGAATGCTAAGGGGAAATAACAGGAAAACAAAAAAAATCATCCCAGCTTACCGTGTGTAGAATAGCAGACACTTGTCCCATGTTGAAGATCTTCTCGATAACCGCATCCTGGGTCATCTCGTTCTTTCCTCTCATTTGACTTTTACCGATTTTTCGGTACAGGGACAACTGCCAAGCGTTTTTGTCCGTAGGATCAGTCTAAAAAGAAGACGATTCTGTACTCAAAGCCAATTCGCAAGACCTATCGCGGGTCAGCAAAAAGCTTTAAAAACCTTCTTAGACACCAAAATAGCTGTGCGACAATACATACCCACAGTCTTGTCAGCATTCAAAAAAATACAGTACCTTGATGGGAATTTCAAGCAATCCTTTAATGAACTCTCGAATCTTTTCCTCAGGCTCTTTCTGCAAGAATCTCTCCTTCGATTGCTGAACAATGTCCAACTCTCTGTAACAGGAAATTTGTGATGATTAGCAAAAACATGTCCCACTGAAGTGCTATTTGTGGGTCACATGGGAATAGTATCAGTATAATGAGGTAGAGGTGCCGGGATGAAGTAGTGAAAACAACTACAATCCAAAAATTGCCTATCCCAGTAATAACAAATAACAGATAAAGCGAATATCATTTAACTCAAATTGGAATACTCAATTTCAAACTCAGAGAACTCAAAAATCGTGTTTTGCATGAGGATGAAAGATGCAAATTCCACGATTCAGACAGGCATGCCCATGCAAAACACGATTTCTAGTTCTGCAACTAGTTCTACACCAGCAATTGTCAAATCCATGCAAAACGTATGCACAACCCATGCGTCTCCAAAATCCTATGCAAATCCGACGCAGAACCTATGAAAAACCTACGATTTTCTCAGTCCAATGCATGGGTTTTGCATGGTTTTCGCATGGATTTGACCATGGCTGGTATGGAACTATTAATATAAAACAACGCATTTTGCGTGAACAAGCATGTCTTAATCGTGAGATTTGCCTTCCAGGTTTCCTGAGAATGAGCTGAAAACTGGAATATTCGAACAATTGCAAGCAGTAGGGCAACAAAACCTGTAGATTTTCTTCTCCTCAAACGACGAGTTTTCAAATCAGTGGCTAAGTCATTAAATAAATTAGAATAATCGACTTCTCTGGTCTCATTAATAAGTAATTAAATTAGCGATTCGCAGTATACTGCGGGAGCCTTTTTCTCTATTTTTGTGGAAACATAGACCAGCTCATTCAACGTATCCCACGAAAGATGTACAAAATATATGCACAACCACGTGGAACATATGTAAATGCCAATTCTGCTATAGTGCGTCTCACAAGGGCAGTTGGGTTAGCTAGTTGGGAGGGTAGCAGAGAGAAAAAGAACGCGAGAAAGTGTGAAGCAATTGGAGAGAAACGAGAGAAAGGCAGGTTATTCGCAAGAATACCTTAAATTGTCGCGTTTGGAATTGACTATATTTCTAGGCGATAATGCTCTGTTCTTGGATAGTAAATAAAATTATATAGCAGATGAATAAAGTTGAAATATTGGAAAATGAAGAATAAATCATGCTAACCTTCCACCAAAAACGTTCAGTCCTACTGGTAGTAACCTCTTTAGACATGCTATTACGATGCTGTTGGCGTGTTTATCCTTCTTTATCTGAAATACAGAATGGAATGAACACTTATCCTCCCTTTATTAGTTTTGACAACACCGCTACCACATACAACAGCAGACTCACCACCCGTAACTTAGGGTCTTTTGGTTCGCGCATCTAATAAATGGTTAAATAACACGAGAGTGAATTGAAAAGAAAGGCTAGCCACCTGGCCCTCTCTTCTTTTCTTCTTCCTTTCCGCGATAGCCGCTTTGCCGGTTTTCACTTCACCACCAACCATAGCCGCGTCTTCTTCAAATTGCGCCATGTAGTTCAATTCTTCTCGCTGAAATATGGGCATGTTTTCGATGAAACTTGAACAGATGTAGAACCTGGGGTCTCACCTTGAAATGTTGGCTCTGACTCCAGATGCGGAAAATGACAGCAACGTTTTCATACACTCCATCAGTCTCCCATGATGGCGCCTAACAAGTAGTACAGACTAGAAAAGATGTAGGAGTGAACATTTCTGTAAACACTACCTTCAGCCACTGGGCACGGTGGAGATCCGTGTATTTCATTAGGATTGGGAAGTAAGCATATGTGTCGCGCACCAGTCTAGCATTATCCTGAAAACGGTTAAGGCTCATGCAGTCTCTCTAATCCAAGGTCTAAGACGTCTACCTCAGCCACAGTTCCCTCATCGGCATCGTCTGGATGCGTTCGCATGTGCTCTTCCTCGCGGAACGCCTTCTCGCTCATTCTTCGTAGTCGTTCAGCAATTGGAAGTATATAATCTTTCACGGGGTCACATGTGACGTTCTGGATGATTTGCACAGCGAAGACTGAAGCATTTTCAAAACTTTGTAAAGTGACCTATAAGGATTGAGCGAAAATCGATAAATCGATCGAACTCACACGTCGTTCGACAGAGCCACGGGGCATTTTCAATTCCCACGTGATTGCGAACCATTTTTAGCAAAGCGCAAAAGATCCTGTTTATGTGATCGGCGCAGACAGAAGTCATCGGCAGCCTGGAGCAGTAAACTTCATATCCCTCAATTTCACAGATCAGAATACTAATTTACACTTGCTGCGTGCGTGCATGCGACAGATGCATGTCACGATGAAAACAATGGAAGCACACATAAACTGTATTAAACCAAGTGGACGCACAATTGGCGATGCTCCTTCTCTTCCGTGGTTTTATCAGGCTTCCGGCCATCCGGTCCCAGATTGAACCAGTACGACATATATGAACACATCAATGGGAGATCCACATCGTACACATTCGGCTCTTCGTTGTACATGACTCCATTGGTGGCAACCTTAAGGAAAGCGGTATGGATAAATATAGCGAAAAAAAAACTTGAAAAATTAGGTGGAAAAATCCAAGTGGAATACCATAAAGAAAGGGAAATCACACTTCAAATTAAATATAAAACATTAAATATAAAATATGGAAAAACAGAAGAAGCAAAACAAGATTCATTTTTATGATAATAATAACTATTTAATATGGTCTTACTCGATGTTCGGCGCAGATTACATAATAGAATGTAAACTTAAAAAAATAAAAGAACTCGTCGATTATAAGAAGAGCGATAAAATACTGAAATTTGCTGGGTGGAATACCTGCTCAATATCAGTGAGAAGTCGTTCAATGTGTGGGATATGAGTGGACAGGTTCTGTAGCATTTCTGAAATAAAACAATTTTCGGTTGAATATTAATGATTCCTCTACCTGCTACATAGGTCATGACTTACCCTGCACTTGTACAGACTGCTCTTGACTCTTAGCCAATACAGAGTACTTATTGTTCTTATTAAATTCCGGCTCCAGGAACGCCACAGGGAAGCAAGAAGCGAAAGCTGACAAGCACTGACCCAGACCAGGGCGATGTCTAAAGAATTTTGAATTAGAAACTAGAAAAAATTGTCGCAGAAAACCTTGATACTGCGATTGAGATACTCACTTATCGGTCTCGAACCCTATGCTTTTTCTTTGTGCTGCAGTCGAAGACAATCCAGTCACCATGTAAAGCGAATCCAGTATTTTATAGCACGCCGCTTGAATATCATCCACTGGAAAGACAATAATAACCAAAATAAGTGAAATACTGTCCCCAAATAGTACCATGCATAAGGGGTAAACTAACCCAAAACATCAGTTCCAAAATGATTTCGTGCTAGATGACCGAACATTGTGGTGAGCACAGGAATAATCATCTGATGAGCGAATTCCAGCGAAATCCAGGACTTGAGGTTTTGGCCACGAATAAGCGAATATTGACCATTGTCCTTAAAAATATGCTCTGTGAAAAATAAACTGATGTAAGGGCAGGTTCAAAATGAAACTCATTTGGAATACATATCGTTTCTGATTACTTGTGAGGTGAAAACCGAGAAAAAAAAACACCAGATGTCACTAAGAAATATTACCTTGAGCTCCTTCACAGCTGCGAAGAGGTCATCAGCACAGTTATTGAAAAACGATAACAACGAGGTGCGGACAATGTCGGAGTTCGTTTTGACCAGTGTTCTGGAAGAAAAAGAATCAAACATGAGAAGATGGACGCATAAAGAATCGTCTGACATAACGATCAGTAGCAATACCTCAAATCCAGCGCCTGGGTAAGTCCCTGTAGGCACTTCACAGTGATCTTAGCAACGCTTCCGAAGGCACGATTTTTGATTCTCAGTAGAGCCGCAAGACGGCAGAATAAACTAAAAAATATTTTTAAAGAAATTTGTTTTTAAGAATCAGAACTTATGGGGAGAGCGGATAACCACTCACTTAGCAACCATTTCCTTCTCCTTGTTGCTGGCTGTACCCGTCTGGACAATGCTGGATCCTTCGAGGAAGTAGTTCTTGTGGGCATTGAAGTATGCATGCATCAGTGGAAGTACGACCTAAAGAGAACCATTGATGATCCATCACACAAATATTGTTTGGGAAGTAAAGGAGTGTAACGAAGGAATAAAATAATAATCAAATGGTAAAATCAGAAATGAAGGCGACTTGTCTATAAGAACAGCAGTATTAAAACTGCCACAAGATCAACATTAAGCAAATCACCTTCTCAAAGAACTTCACGTCTTGTCCTTCCTTCCTGAATGTATTCCTCCTGGTGAGTTCTTGACTAGGCTTCACCGATTTCATCTTGAGACTGGCTTGCTCGAGATACTGGATGAGTTTTTCCAGAAGATTGTAGGCGAATCTAAATATGGAAGCATACACATAGTGGTTCATAGTGATTCACAGATAATAATTCACAGCCAGAAAAGCAGGAATTATTTTAAAGAATCAATTATTCACAAAAGAATGGAACGTGGATCCCACAGGACCTAAATATCTACGAAAAAAATCCTACCTCTTCTCCACTGATGAACGCTCACTTTCGCTCTTCGTTCTCTCGAGGTTTTGTTCCGGTAGTGGGCTGAAAGAAATAGTCAAAATACCTCACGCAAGAATTTTTTTCTGCAAGAAATCAAGAACAGCTACCTCGTGACATGGTATCCGTGATACTGCAGAAACTTCAGGATCTCATTGGCACGGAAACGATCCTTTCTGCGTTCGAAATCCGTGAGAAGATCCCATGGTACCAGTGCTGTCGGCATAAAGCCACCTTTGGTATTGAGGTCGTTCCATATCTGAATTGACAAAACAAGATTATTCGATGCACGTGAGGATGAAAACAGAGAAGGTCAAGAATGAGAAGTGAGGTATAGGCTGTTACCTTTTTCGCCCAGATCAAATGAGAATGTTCGGCCATCTTCTCTCCGGCAGTGACCATGTCCTGCAAGGTACTTATCTTAGAGAGCTGTTAAACACTAATGGACTGGATGTGTAAGTTAAGTAAAAATAATTTTAGCGAAGCCCTACCTTCTCCAACGTCATACTCGATAGATCCACAGGTTTAGGCGAGAAGTTCTGAACGGACGTGCCAGATGGAGTGTGAGCGCTAGATGCTCTGTCAGCAGCATCGCGATCAGCCAAATCGAAAGTGTAGCCCCAAGCTACGAGTGCCTTGAGGCACTCAGAGCATCGCTCCTTGTAGAAGGTCTTTTCCTGGAAGGAACAAGATTTTCCACGGAAGCTCATCATTAGTACTAATACAACTGCAACTGCAACACAAAATACAGTACTTTTAGTCAAAAATAGTAAACAACAAGCTTTGGAATAGAAAAATAGATACTTAAGTATCGATATGTGACAAAAACACAAACACGTAGACTTACGAAGTCTTTCAGCATACTGAACGGCTTGAGACGTGGATGAGTGAGTTGTTGCCTCGAATACAAATCTCCATGAGTCCATCCTTTTTCTATCTGAAAATGTTTCTGATATCCTCAGTGACAAAGATAGCCGAAAAGACCGTAACATTTACAGGCTCAAGCGAAAAAAAAAACAGTACTATTTAGCAGAAAGGTGGAAGGGCTTAAAGAATTCAATTGAACTAGGCCCTCCCTAAACAATTTCGCTTCACTAACATAAATGCAGTACGTATAATCATATACACAACAAAACATATAAATCTACCTTTCTGCTTGCCCAAGAATCATGGAAGTGCTCCGCGAAGGCGTCTGTCATCGACTGTAGATCTCTTGGCAAATCGATGCGCGAAATATCCACGGTCTTTGGAACCCATGCTCCATCGTCGAGCGGATCCTACATAACACTAGCGTCAAAACCACAAATTTGTACGAAAAGGACAAAGAAATACGGGTAACTTGATGTTTTCGGGATCCATTTTTTTCATAGCAGCACAAATCATTCCAATTTTAAGCTCACCTTGAATCTGGCCACGTCCTCTATTCCAATAGTCAGGGTATAATCAGGTGAAATGGCTGATCCAATAGCTGTCAAGCAGGGCAGAGCCTAAAACATGTGCATAAACATGAGCAGCAATTCTTTTACATTTACCGAGTATCAAGGGTAACCACCGGGGTTTCTCCCACATACAAGTGGTCATCTCCTGACCGCACTTTCTATAAAACTCAAGGTAAGGTGTAGTAAAGTGAAGAGAACCCACCTTTCCAAACAAGTCCGGATCATACGGTCTGCTACCCAGCGAGTCGAAAATGGCGTAGAACAGCAACATCGATAAGCGCTTCTCAACTTCCGTGGCAACGCCGTACTGATTTCCGTTACCGTAGTATTTACCACATCTCTCGTAGTGTAGTGTCATTAGCTGTAAGAGAAAGGTTATACACAACAGTACCAATTATGGTCAAGAAGCAGTAGGTATGCACTGTGCTTTTGGATAAACTCCTTCCAGAACACACGAAAAGTGAAATCGGGAGTAAAATGTACTGGCCAGCTCATACTACTCAATCCGATTTCACCTCTAACAAGTAACACTGTAAAATTGAAAGGGTAATGCAGCAAGAGAAAAGAAACTTACTCGTAATGGCACCAGGACAGTCATATCATTGATTTGCTTGATGTCCACGATGACCTTAAATAAGATAGTTTGATTTATTTTTTTTTTCTACATATACCCTAACGGTCATAGTGAGTTGAAATAAAATATTGCTCTGCAACATTTAGTTCTGACTCTCCGTAGTCAACAAGATGAGCCAGGCTCAATACTGACCTTCCTGAGCAGTTTGATCATCATTCCTGGTGGCAACTCTCTCGTAATTGCCACTAAGAAGTCTGACACCGCTTCACGTTGGTTCTTCGTCAATGATTTCAATCGATTCATGCGGTAGACCTGGATTCAGAAACACACGCTAGATTGCACACTATGATCGCTAACAATTAAGGTTATACCGTATGCAAGGTAGCATCCAGAAGAGCAGAATGATGCTCGGCGTCCGAGAAGAAGTGCGAATGATTGGTCAGCAGTGGTAGGACAGCATTGCAAAGGTATCGGTTCAGTGCTAGCGCAGTGTCAGATTCCAAGGCTCTTGGCTAAAAAAGTGTACAAGTGCCATTTTCGAGCCTTAATTCTTGGGGAGCAAGTGGGTGGGGCTAAGGCTGATTACAGGGTTTCCGAACCTCGTGCATCCTCTTGCTCGTGGCACATAAAGCGCTGTTTCTATACTGTTATGTAGTGGATTTGGAACTCGCATGAGTATTATGTGTTTCCTCAAAAGACACGCTTCCGGGAATGAATTAACCAGAAAGCCCCTTGGCTTTGCCTCCTGGCCCCGCCCACTGGCTCCGCATGAATTAGGGACGGGTTTCTCCTGCACTTTTACACAGAATCGCATGTACCATTCTGATCAGCAGTAATTAGAGATTCTCTTAATGCGAGAATCTCAAAAACTATTCTGAGGTGGCTCGTGGAGCGGTCTAATCTACACATTATAGATAAAAGACATTGAAGAAGAGAGTCATTTCCTCCCTAAATATGATCACGTTCCCTTGAAAATGAACAGGTGAACGTAGCCGTAAATTTTTACCCGATAACAACTTCCTAACGTACCGAATCCATCATCGTCGCAGCACGCAGATCAGGCAAAAAGCTTTGCTCAAGGAAGTGGAACAGCATATCCTGCGAGTCAATACCATAGACACGATCCAGGAACAGTAGAACTGACCCTTTGTGGTTGGGTAGTAGCCCGGGTAAGGGACCATTATCTGAAGGGCCACGGATAACGCACCGAAACCACAGAGTAACACCAGTTAATAGCAAGTAAGAAACACAGCAAACATGTTAGTAACTGCTCACACTCGACGACGCAGTGCCTGTTCCTCTTGCTGCCAGCTCGAACAACCTGCGGTGGAGGCGCCAGTGGTTGAACTGGTGCAGACCGCTGGTCCCGCTCACTACTTTTTGATTCCAGTTCATCCAGAGAGCTTTTCACTGAACCGTAGTCGGATTCGCTGTCAGACTCCTCTTCACGTAGCTGTGACAGGCGTCTGTCTAAGCTCGACATCTGCAGCGATGGCACACGGTCACGATTCGTCTGCGATTTGGCTTGCGACACTTCACTGGCGATGTTCGCAAACGAGTGCGATATGTTGATGTTGTGCTGGTGCGAATTCGCAAATGACCGACGACGAACTGCGAGAAATGTTAGTGAATTACAAGTTAGTGAAGGGTAGTAAATAGTATTATAGAATTCTCAGGCAGTTAATTTCCAGCTAGGTGAAGAAAGTCGAGTTAAAAGAGGGTTAAACCAACCGTCTGTCGCAGCGAGGGTCAGATTTGGAATGGTGAACCTAAGGCTGAGGATTTGACCCAGGTCATCCAGGGAGATCAGGGATCGTAGAATGGCACGAGCTCTGAGCGAATCGCCTTTTCCTGCCTAAATGTGAATTCATTCATCAAATTGATCATAAATTTTCACAATCCGTTTCCACCATACCCCACCACTACCAAAATTCAATAAAAACAGAATGTGCCGAACGATGTAAGGAACCCCGTAGCAAATTAATTCAATCCAGAATATAAGTGTACCTGTATAGCCATAGGATCCGGCGCACATTTTGCCAACAGGTCCACTAAGGACGAGTAGAAGTCGAGCGTTGCTGCGCCGAGATCCAGATAATCCTCACCTTCTATATCTTTGGATGGATATGACCTGAATTAATGACTCAGGGGTAATTATTTTTCTTGGATCTAATATATCATTATGATCAAGCATTCTCAGCTCTAACTCGAAACCAGTTACTTACGGAGATTCTCCTAGTAGACCGCTCTTCAGCATTGTTGCGCTCTCTCCTTCTTCTTCCAAAACCCGGATATCCTCCGACAAAGCAATCGCTTCCTTGAAAAAGAAAAACTTTCTTGAATAGATAGTGCTGATAATAACTTCCAACATGCTCGCTGTTATGCAGCATCTGACCAGAATATAACCACAAATTTTCTATCTTCCCTGCCAAATAAGTGACAAAAAACCGACTACCAAAAAAAGTCAGGTTCAGCGCAGCTTCCAAAAAAAGTAAGAACGAAACTATGTTTGGAACAAAAAATTTTTGTCATATGAAACTACTGGATTATAATATTTTCACATCTACCAAGGCCAAAACCACCAGAGGTATATCACAAACCTTGAAAGCTGCGAAGAGTCCCTGTCCTTCACCTTTCAGCGCGATACCAAGACATTCAGGACGTCTAATGAGAAGTCGAATCACCAAATTAGCGTTTTCTTCCACATTTTCGCCGTTGATCCAGACGCAAAAGCGGAGAAAGTCAATATATCTACAATAGTACGTATCACATAAATTAATTACTTTTACCGTGGAATTGCGCAAGAAAAATGTACCTTTCGCCTTCAACAGGGTCCCAGCCGATGTCTGGATATCCCTTGGCTATCATTTCCGAGTTAGGCTGCAGTCCGCACCTGGACAGGTAAACGGCTACCTAAATACGATGTTAGTAAGCACTGTAGTGTTCTGAACCTTGCACGATTCTGGAATATACGCTGCGTTTCATAACTATACGGCCACCCTATCTTTTTCGCGGTTACAGAAGATACAACTGAGAGTAAACGTTTCTGTTTCTTCCATAAGATTCAAATCATCTCATAGATTATTTATTATTATTTATTTATTTTAATTTATTTATTATTTATTTATTATTATTTATCATAGATTCATCTCATAGGGTAGAAGAAAGAAAACCGAAGCAGAAACTAGCCTTGTCGAGCTCTTCTTCTTTCAAGGCCAGAGCCAATTCATTGTTGTCCATAAATGAAGAATAAGCCACGTCAAGTGGGACAGATCCTCTGAAAAGAATTATACACTTCTTCAGCTACCTTCTAGGTCCAGCTAATTCTGGATTTTGAGCTAAACGTGCATCTGCTGAAACCTCACCTCAAACTTGGCCTAGCCAGGAGCATGGTGGCATTATCCAAGAGGAAGGACAGATGTTCGAACATCGCCTTCTGATTCTGTCGAGAGGTACGGCAGAAATAGCAAAGGAATCTTGAGCAAGCGACCACCATTTCGGAGGAATCCTAGAACAGGTAGTTAAAACTATAAAATAGTACGGCTGAGGGAGGAAACACATCACCAAATAAAGAAACAAAACATGATAATCAAAAAGGTTTTGCTTAATGATATCATACTATATAACAACTGACAAGAATCTGTTTTTCAATTTCGACATAATAGATTTCATAACCCTAAACGAAAACAAACTCCCACCACCTTAACTGCAGTCTTTTCCTTGCCTTCTTCTCCTTCATGCTCAACAGCACCCTGCTGTGCGGTAAGAATGTTCATCATAATCGACATCACGTTCTCATGAACCGACAAAAGTCGCATCAGATCAGGATGTTGGAAGAAAATGCGGTTGTTCATCAGTTTCCTGTAAAAAAAGACATCAAAACCTTCTGCAACAAACCATAATCAACCACAACCAACATACCATAATCCTCTCTTGAGGATTGCCTCCTCAGTGTGTTCGAACTGAACCGTAAGCAATTCTCTGATCTGGATAAGATAGATTATGAAATCCTGCACATCCAGGTTGTTTCTCTCGTGCAGAACGTATGTCTGCTGCATGGCGTCTTGAAGCTAAAAAATGTAGATGGAATTGTAACGCATTTGTATCAATGGAGGGAGGGCGTTTGGGTCCCGTCGAAAAATGGGCGTGGCTGGTGATGCCCTGTGGATACGCGCGCTCTGCGCCAGCGGTAAGTGACAGTCAGGCCGGCTCATACGAACGTATGAAAGCACATGCTATTAGCGCTGTAAAATCAAGAAATTTTAGTAAATCGTTGAAATCACGGTTCAATGTTTGCTTGTAATTTTCTTCGCATCAAGATTTGAAATGGGCAGACTTCTAGAACAACTTTAGAATAATGTGCCTCGTTGCGTTCGTTAGGAATGTTCAGAACGTAAGAACAGAAGGAACAGACTATTTCCTTTCATTCCTGAAACTGAATCCATCCAAAGTTTTCTTCAGAATTTATGCAGTTTCATACGTTCGCATGAGCCTGTCTGACTGTCACTTACCGCTGGCGCAGAGCGTGCGTATCCACGGGGCATCGTTAGCCACGCCTATTTTTCGACGGGACCCAAACGCTACGCCGCCGTATCAATATATTATTAGGTTGTCCCAAAATTAATGGCCGCAATCTAGTAATGAATGTTTGGAAGTTCATAAAACCGTCATTTTAGGAGCTAGATAGGCAAACTTTGAACGATTATAAAGAGGAAGTCCTGCTCTATGTGCAGTCCAAAAAACCTCTCTCAATTACTCTTCTTTATGGTTTCTGCAGACGACATTGTGCGATGAGGCAAAACATGGTTTTTGGGTTCTCCCATTTCTTAGACTATTTTGCCGCCCTATTAGGACAAAAGCCGGATTTGGTGTTGGCTCAGCATTTGGCCAGGTAGTCGTGTTGTGAGCACACAGAAGCTATGACTAGGGAAACATTTCCGGAACGGTACGAGTTTCCAACTTTGAACAGGTGATGGTCATGAAAGTTCTCAGAAACGATAGCATAGTTCTGGAGGCGAGACGAGAATTCTGAAACACTCCGTAAAAATGTTAATAGCTAGGTTGGATGCAACTAAATCAGTAGTCATTCAGTCTCTTTGGCAACTAAATATGGCGAAAGTACAGGCGAAGTCGATTTTGAACAAAAGCATCACCGGTCAGTGCTTAACTTGCGGCACCATCTACTTTAATCTCTCTAATAAACACTGCTATGGAATTTCCAGGAAAAGTGGGCTAATTTTAGTGATGAGTGGACATTGCCTAATAAAATGGAGTTTTGTCCTGCTTGTATCGGTGGGGGAGACCTGGATACATCCAAAAAATCTCGACATTTCAGAAAAGGGTAACTTTTCCTGATAGACGAATTTCTGCTCGGCGTGTTCGGCAGGAGCTGGACCATGCCAAGAGTAGAATTTGCCAAACACCTTGCCCGTTACCATTTTGGCCTCTATCGCTAGATTCGGTAGAGGACACGTTAGTTCTGGTGAGCCGAAGAAGTGCACCCCCACTGGCGGGTTGGGCAAATCCACACAGATTCATACCCAACCACGCAAAATTTTCCTTAGTCAAGCTCTGGATCTCTCCTTGTAGAATTGTGTTGGCCACACCTTTGCCTAATAAGATATCCTTTTAAACCTGCAGTAAAACCGCTTTCCTTCTAGAAAATTCATGTGAATCAATGTGTACTGAAAATTGACCTTTCGCACTTCCTTGACTCCAGTGATTTAAGCTTTTCTCCTTCTACAAATTTTACTGTACTGCAAAAATCTGCTGAAAATTCTGATCATAATACTTTTTATTTCTAAGGGAAAGCTCAAGTTTGAACGGAGTTACGCACATTTGAACGCGCACCTCCAAAACGGCCTTTATTTTTGGGACAACCTAATAGTAAATTACCTCTCTGATGCCTGAGTACTGCCTCAACAGTAGATGGAACATTTTGCGGATTAATTCATTACTTTCAATAAACTCTCCAAGTGCCCACTCGCGAAGCATGTTGATGACCATATCCCTAAAAATTTCTACTTCAATAGAATGAGCCCGAGTGGAAAAATTTTCAAAGACTCTATGGGTTCAAATGAACTAATAAGAAGAAATTTTTGCCGTAAGCACCGCAGCCCTTAGCTGATTAACTCGATAACTTGACAATTTGTTCCATTGCAATAGGAAAAAGAAAAAAAATATGTTCCGAAAATTTCTCCAAGAGAACAAAAAATGGCTACGAATGACTTAGTAATAAAAAAGTGGAAAAGATAATTGGGAACAGAAAAAAAAGGACTGTGGTTAGTTCCCATAAGCCTTAGGCTAATGTCTCAACGTTGTCGTCCTCATCAGAACCCAGAAGTCGGAGACGCCGCATAAGAATTACTCAAGCAAATGCCTCATTAAGGCAAAATAAAGAGTTTAGCAGGACATAAAACACAATATGTGCTGTAAATAAAATTTAAAAAAAAATGAAAAAAGGCCACCCTGGCTAAGGAACGTGAAACATAGTACAAGTATTAAGTACAGTTGATTAGCAAACATTGATACCTGAAGTTTCTCGTTCCTTTCTTCGTGGCTAATGCCTTCTCATCAGGTGGAGGTGGAGGTGGAACAGCTACTACCAGACGGGCCAGAGAGTCTACCTGAAAAATAACCACAGGTATTTCAAGAAGTAATCAGTCAAATTACCATACAAATACTATAAACTTAGAGTAACTCGTTGGGACCAATCAGATTCACTCACCCACGATCCCTCTTCAGCTTCTATCAAACCTTGGCGCTCCTCATCTTCGTTGTCATCAGTATTTCCAATCTTTTCAACGAGCATAGCACAGAAATCTCTGGAAAGACGAAAATTTCACAGGATAAAGAACCAGGACACGTAAACCGGCCTTACCTCAACTGCTCCTGGAGATTCTCCGCCATCGGACACTGATCATATTCCACGTCATCCTCCAGGAAGTCTTCCTTCTCATCTTTTACCTTAAATAGATAACCTCAATAGAGGCACTAATGCAGAGCATCTAGATATATTTTCTGAAAAAAGCGTACTTTGCATTTAAGAAGCCGGAACATTTGTTCTTTGGGTGGACAACGGAACTCCTTAGTTTTCTTAGCGGCTTCGGCTGGTGGCATGTCTGTCTGCTTGATTTCCATGTAACTGAAACGTCACAGCAAATTTTATCAACGACTTTTTCTAATCAGTGTAAATTCCATACCGCTTGCACTGATCTTGCTGGAGTTCTCCTACGAAACCCTCTGTGAAGCCAACTAGAGATTCAATGCGGTGACGTAGCTATAAAATTCACCAAATCACAATAGTAATTTATGGATTAGGTATCGAAACTCACCTGGATATCGCACAGGTGGTCGATAATGTTGACAAGTTGGATCTTCACTTGTTCAGCTAGTTGTATCTCAGTTAGACCTTTCTGCGTGGTACCTGGGGATCACGGCAATTAGCTTCACTTTTTAGCTAGTAATAGTGCACTATGGCAGTACCTGGCTCATAAGTAGGATCGAACGCAGCCGGGTGAATCAACTTCAGAAGCGCTTCCAGTTCAGGATCGTCAATTAATCCAATAACCAACAACGAGTCGAATAACTTCAGGAGCGGTCTTAAAACAACAAAATTTCCTAGAAGCATGGAAGAACCGGCCACATTGGGGCGTTTCTCACTGACTCGAAATGGCTGCGATTGTCACCACCGATCAGGTCCCGACAGTTCATCACAGCATGTCGCGTAGCACTTTCCATTGCAGTCATAACATGGGCTTTGAGAGCGTCAAAGTTGATTGCAGGTGGCAGTAGCTTCATCTCTTCCTCTCGTGAGAAGCTGAACGTAGTGTAAGGTAATTTCTCCTCATGAACCGTAAGTCTGGATTGTTAAAAAGGGAAATACATAATTTCAACTTTTTTAGGAATGGAAAAATAAATAAGTAAAATTTATATAAAGGGGCGGCGACACACATTAACTAGGTGGCACCAGCATATGGTGACTAGAACGCTTAGATTTCCGGTATGAATGAGTGACATACAAGAACACAGCCAGTAAAAGCTGTGAGTAAACCACAGCGCTTGGGGCTTTGGATTACCAGGAGGCAAACAAGTTAAGAAAAGAACTCAAAATCTAGAAATTACACTAACAAAATAGGAAACTCACTGCGTTTTTACGGGCTCGGCGACCATAACTGGCAACATTGAGTAGACATCACCCATAATTTGAGGATACCTGAATTATATACCAGATAAATTTCCAGAAGCACACAATGCACCTTACTGAAGAAAACCTCCGATCGAACAATGTGTGATCGGAATCGTTTGCTGGATATTTTGCAACAGCTCCTTGTTTTTTTTTTGCTGGGAATTAGAAGAAAATATAAGAATTATATAGAAGACCTCGTCTCTGTATCCGGATCAAAGACGTTTTCGTTGCGCAGTTGTTCACAAAGCGGTATGACATATTCCTTGCTCATGGATTGACGAGCAGTTGCATGTGACTGAAGGTGGATGGCGATCAGCAAGTCATGATAACCCTGCCTCATTGGTCCGGACAAATCTGGAACATTACAAAAACAGATGTGATGAATTAAATATCTGCATATCCATATTTTTCAACTCCAATTAAAAAAATTTAAAAAAAAACAGGAGAAAAAACATTTAAGATGGAAACCCACAGTGACTCTTCACTGCGTACATAATTTGATCTTCGTCCACATGCTGACAAAGGATGTGAGCCACCTAAATCATGAATAGCTTCATATCGTTGACCATAACCGTTGTTTTTTTCAGTAATCGCGTCACCACCGTACCTTTTGGTTACCATGGCTGGCGAGTTTGCAGTACAAGTTGAGTGTCTGTTGATGGAAATCCAGGAACATTGGTTTCTCGATCATTTCAAGGATATCAAAGGATTCATCCTTTTCTGGTACATAGACAGCCATAATTCGTACTGGATCGTCGCAGAGAACGGACCATCCTGACAATGAACTTCATAGGAAAACATGCAGAAAATTCGGAAACGCCAGACAAATGGGACCTACATCTATCTTGTTCTTTTTTTATTAAACAAGCAAGGAAGGAAGTGGAGAATAGCATTTTTTCATGTTGTATTTTATTGTTATTTGTGCAGGAGGATTCTATTCGCGATTAATATCGTTTACAGGTCCATATGACGTCCAAGCAAGGTAATATCAAACCTTACCATAGAAATTTTAAATGGGTGAAAGGTGAGGAGGAAAAGGTATGTATGGAAAAAACATTTCAATCCCAAGAAAATGGCAATCATCTCACAGTACGCAAAACTTCATCACCAGCGTTCACTCCACTTAAAAGCGCTCTTACTCACCTCGTATATCGCTCAGTTTCAACGCAGTCGTTCGCAAGGTCTCGTTAGGAACGCGAGCCCAATGCACTGGATCCAAGCACTCTACTGAAAGCCTTGGTGGACAGAACGGCACCAGTGATTTATGGCATGACTTGAACATTGCGGCAGAGATTGGGAATGTGAACTGAAGGCAAATTGAAGAAATTATCGGCTACTGCAACAATTTCCAGCGGTTTGACTTACTTTTACTCTTCCCAACTCAAATTGAAGGATCTCCGTGGCTGTCGGGGTGAAGAAGGCAGCTGGGAATAGCATGGCTCCTGGTTCCAGCTGAAAACTATCCATTATTTTGGTGTGAAGTAACGCAGCACAGTTTCGTTACCACGAAAAAAAAAATAAAAAAAGGAGAGCAGCATCGAACTCACCTTGAATCTCACACCGGTATCCTGTCCAGAAGCTTGGAACGACAACTCTCCAACAGAGGTATCGATAATACATCCAATCAGAGTTCCGGAAACCTATAGGAAACCAAGAATATTAACCGCATGCAAATGCCGAGGCTTTTCAAGGATGTAAGGATTCAAAAATATTAATAATATAGAAAATCATTCGAAA
This sequence comes from Ancylostoma ceylanicum, assembly GCA_000688135.1. Classification (NCBI taxonomy): domain Eukaryota; kingdom Metazoa; phylum Nematoda; class Chromadorea; order Rhabditida; family Ancylostomatidae; genus Ancylostoma; species Ancylostoma ceylanicum. The sequence goes on along the minus strand of JARK01001399.1, from coordinate 407,586 downwards.
AAACCTCAATCCTGAAAAGGGTGCAGATAGTTTGAATTAGTAGTTTTGGCCAGTTCCAATACGGATTTTATTGCTCCTGTTCCCACCCATATCTGTCATATGTGCTAGCTTGTTTTTTTTTCTTTTCAGTGTTAATTTTCCTTTTTTTCCTTAGCCTAAGTAGGTATCTTTTCACTGTAACCGTACTGGTTAAAATAGGTTAAATTAGGGGGCTATTTGTTCTGATCGCTTTGGTGCATGTTTCGTGCAATAAATGAACAAATAAATAAATGATAAGTAAATAATTAATAAATGATAAGTAAGTAATTAAACAATAAGTTAATGATAAATAAATAAATAAAAACTGCTTGCTCTAAAGTCCTACCTTCGTGTTGGTTGCATCGGAAACGTTTGACAGTAGATCAGCAGCATTCATCATGTAGCAGTTGCGATACTCGACGCTGAATCAGAGAGTTAATCACTTTTATACAATTCTCTATATCTCAGAACATTTTTCTTGTAAGAAGTAGCATATTTGTGACATGTTCCAAAGTTTATCCAATTTTCCGGCATCGTTTCCAGTTAAAGGCATGCCACGTGGTTACTGGATATTTATTTCCACTAACCTTTCCACAGTCGTCCCATGATGGTCACCCTCAGCATACAGGCAGTGTCGTTCCACATTTTCGGGCTCAAACGTCTGCGAGTAGAAATGGTACTGTGTCGTCACCCATCCAACCCATACTTGACTTGGATCTTGTCCAGGGAAAATGCGGATACCATAGTAGTACTCATCAACCTGTAACCATCGCCAGACTCCAAAATGATCAAAATTTCTGAAGATTCTGATAGGAAACCTTGTCGGCATGTTCAGTTAGGGCCTGGGCATCACTTTCTTGCTGCATTTCCACAGGAAGTTCGATGGGTATCTGAGATCCACGCTTTTCCATTGTCACAACTTGATCCTGAACAAAAAGAAAAACTATCTACTTTCGGCTAGTTTTAGTGAACTATTTTTAGTATTTCGATACTTTGGCAATAAACCTAACCTTCTTTTTCTTTTTATTCTTCAATGAAGACCTGCGTACAGTCAGCTGCCGGCCTGGACCAGACGATGGCATGTCGTTTGAGGCTACAATGGGCAACCGTGAAATTACGGATCGAAGTTCCAAGCTTTCCCGAATGACAGATCCACCTTAGCTTCACCAAAAACAGCTCGTGCTCACCAAGAACATCCTTTTGTCCTGTAGGTGTCTGACCCGCATCCGACGCATCAACACTGGATGCGTCGAATGAACGCCAGTTTGATTTCTGTCCGCCGAGGCGACCTGCTTTTTCTTCTTTTGTTTTACCATCTCTGGAATGGTTGAAATTGATAATTGCCCCTAATACAAAGTTTTGAACATTTCTGAAGTATTGTAAAATAAAAGGTTAAAAGAATGTCGGGCTGAAATTTGATCTAAGAAGTCTAAATCTGAAGCAATGATTAGAAATGATCTACTTCGTTGTCGTTCCTCTACATCAGGGATTTAGTGCAAATTTTCAACGCAACCATCAACGAAAGGGATCGAGAAAATAATCATACATAGTGTTAAAGAAGTTAGATGTCATGTGGGCAGAATCACTGAAATTGGGAAACAAGACCGACTTCTTCCTGGAATGGCTGGTGTCGCGGAATCGGCTCAACAGTCCGCCTTTTTTCTGCGGCTTCTCACGATCCGCCATCTCCTTCAGGCGTTCCTCCGCAGCTACACGATCCTCTTGCGGTAGTTCTGCGAGTGAACCCCTTAAATGGCATGCGTAGACTCGTGCCAACAGAGAACAAAAAGGTCTTCTTTCAGCAAGAAGAAAGAAAAAGAGGAAAGTAAGAGAGGCAACACAGTATTTCATGCCTGAAAGTTGTCTAGTCAGTTTCTGGAAGGAAAATGAAGGAAATCGTGGCCCAATATGAGCATTGAGGCCGTTGAAACTATACACGAAGGCTCATTTTAACGAAGTCCGACCCAAAGCAACCAAAATAACTCAAAATTAGCAAACAGCTTTGGAAAGCATACCACGACCACGCTTGCTCCTTTGCTCCTATATCTATTTCCCTACTCCTCTGTTTATTTTGTCTAAATAACCAGATCGCCTATGGATTTGCTTTTCGCAAACAAACCTATTATTGTTTTCGAAGGTATCATCCCCAGCAAAAAAAAACGAGAGTAGCACAAAACACCAGCCATCTATAACACTCCGCAATATGTAGCTCGACCATACCATAAAAAATTGAAATTTCAGGAGGTCCCTTATGAAATCAACTTCTCCATTCATGAGACTAACCAATCAGCGCCAATTAAATTTCAAAAAATTCAAGGTCCGGAAGTCCGGTATATCTTTCGCCTGGATAACACATTTGATCCCAGGTTCCAGATCCAGTACAAATTCCGGGGAAAATACTCGGAAACTAGGGTGGAGGTTATTTTCTCATTTCCTAGCTAAGTGTATTAGCCTATTTATTCGTAAGCCGAGCGATTCGTTTATTATTTTCATTAAACTAATTGTATTGATTGAGTTGTACTATTTTCATTTACTGTGTTCTTAGTTAAGACTTTTGATGGCACGTTGTTTAATGAAGGCCCAACAACTCAGCACTCATCACTGGAAATTGAAAATACCATGGGATTTGTTCAAAAGTAGCATTCATGGAAATTTTCAATTTCGAAGTAAACCATTTACCATGTAATCGGATGCTACAAAATCATAACAATGTTCAGAATACAAGGAATTGACACCTATCTGCAGAGATATTGTCGTGGACGTCGGTGTCAATTAGAGCTTTTTGATGTCCGTAAGCGCCAGCTTACGCTAGCCCGCGCACACGCACAAGCGCAGGTGAATTCAGCGTGGCAAAACTCACGAGTATCCAGAGAGCGAGAGAAGGCGCATGGGTAACAGCACCTCGTTTTCATGGATTTCTCGCACGTTTTGCGCTACTTCATCATTAGATGAGTTCTCCGTTCCTCAATACCTCGGGATATGACAAAATTCGCGACAAGATTTCCATTAGTGCTGCCTTTATCGCTTGGAGGAGAGAAAACGACATAATTCTTAAGAAAGTGTGTTGACCAAATAGCGCATTTAATACATTCGATATTCGAATATTCGATTTCAAATGAACAGACAGAATGAAATTTTCAGGAAAGGGAGAGCCCTACACCTTGGGGTAAGCTTACATAAGGGCTTTGTGTTTATGAAATGCTCGATTTTTCGAATGGACTTTTGGATCCTTACTTAAATTAATTAGATTTATTCGAGTCTTGTTTGGTCAACATCCTATTCAGAAATAATAAGAGGTCGCAGATCATCTTACTGTTACAACTGGTTGACATTTTAAAAACCCGGGATGGCGTTAATTGAGGTCAGAAAAGAGCCCTCAGGGACGAATAGTCGTCTCGAAACAAAACTGTTACCGCGTGCACGCCCTTCCTTTCCGAATTCTAATTTTCGTAATTTTGTATGGGGATTCGGTGGGCTTTACAAAGACTCTCTGAATAGTTCTCGTGCTCCAAACGTCTTCAGAGTTTGGTTGTGAATATGACTTACTCTGGAAACTCTCAATTATTCCTCTCACCCAAGATTTCTACTCTTTCGTCAAGTGAACGTTACTTTATTTTCCTGGTTTCCTCTTGCTATTACGCCTTTGGATACTTCTACTGCCTTTTCATTGGAATGCGGCCCTTACACCTCAGCATCCATTCAGGACAAATAAACAAGTAAAATCTCCAAATATTTTCGTAGAGCAGCAACAACATGCAGTGTAATTCATGCATATCACACCTGTCAACCACAGAATCACACCACAGTAGCACAGCAACATTCCGCGAAGGACCTGATCGCATCCAGCCATGAGTTTCTTTCCTCTCCTTCCATTCGAAGCCACGTCAGTACGGATTCGTCGAATGAGTACAGTCCGTAGTTCATCAAAGTGAGCACTCTACGACGCTGACTAAAGGGATTAAACACACACTCGCCCGGGTTACTCCATAATGTTACACGAAATCAGTTAATGGTGATGGTGACACTTCAATATTATTCCGCTATGTATGTGCTTAGTGGTGGGACTGAGTCGGTGAAATCACTGCATGGCTATGTTTAGTTAGGCGAGTAATTCTCTTGATACGATGTCAAAGTTATGACATGGATTTTGTTTCTCCTTGAAATGTGTAGGGGGTTTTTTCGAATCAAGAATCATCTTTTTAAGTCTTTGTGATCAGATACTGCGTAGAAAATTGGAGGCCACAACAGTGCACCAACAGAAAACTCGGTGAACATCTAACAGCCTCAAAAACAGCGAAAGAAAAAATAGGCAAAATGCAAAACACAAACAACAGCCGAAGCGAAAGTTATGCAGTGGCTCCGCCTACGTGTAGTCCCATGGTGTTAATGTTCTCCCAAAAAAATCACACCTTGCACTAGTGAATACCATGCTTTCTAGGTGAAATATTCTTCTGAAATAACCTACCTAAGCGCCAATGGTTCGTGGTCATGATCACCATCAAATGAGGGTTGCTTTGACCGATTCGATAGAGCGTCATCAGATTCGCGTGAATCCTTCAGGCCGAGCATTGTGCCGATGAACGACTTCTACACACACACAGATGTAAAATGTAAGTTCGCAGCCCTGATCTAATCAGCATAACCACCTTTCGCTCCTTTGTTGTCGTCTGATCCTGGAACTCCTGTGGTATCCCTGGAGGTCGAATCGCTGACACCACCGACATACTTCGTGGTTTGAAATCAATAAGCGCCTTCTTGATTGCGTCTTTATCCCTAAAAAAAGCCAATTTCACTCCAAGGCTCTCGTGATCCGTGGAAAATGCAGCAATTAGCATTAACTTTGGGCTGCACGCATCACCCTTCTTACCTCACCCAGAATCCAGAATCATCGTCGAAAAATCTTTAAAAAAACACTGTACTAACACAAGTTTGATAATCAACACATTGATCTAAGGTTATCTGCTATTGCCACGTTCTCATATGCTACTGCCCTATAGGCAACAAACCGCTCTAAATTCGAGAAACACAAGTAAAAAAGGTTTGGAATGGGAATGACTCAATGAGGGATAAGGGGAGGTGTTAAAAAATAAAAATAGTAGCTCGGTAATCTGCTTGGGAAATGTTAACGGATTCAATGGCACCTTTACAACCGCACACTTACTTGTTTTTCACAAAAGATTCATTGCATTTGACAGGCAATGACAGACGGATGTACTCCATGGTGGCTTTCTCGGATGGCCCACTTTCGGTAAGGGTTGCCTGAAAAATGACAACAAAATAAGCGAATAAGCAAGGAGATTTAGGGACTGCTACACGATTGAGACCATAATTACGCTTGAAGCGCAAAACGTTTGCTCATTTCCACGAAGTTTTCTCGTTCCCTCGATGCAGCGAAAATAGAAAGGTAGTTTGTCCGGATAGTTGTCGTGACAGCCAGATCAGAAACTTTGGCTTTCTGGCGGAACTGCTCTTTTTATTATTTTGTGAAGCTTGTTGGCGGGCTAATTTTTCCGTAGCCCCTTCGAGCATAAGCAACGCCTAAGGGTGTCAATTGTTTGCGATTCGAACTCAAACAATGGATTTCTACAAAAAAAATCTCTATTCTCCCGAAAATTAGAAAAAAATTAAAATTCTTTCAAAATTCGCCTAACATAGGAATGAGATAAACGCAGTGCTTCTCTAGACCGAAATAATATAACTACCTTCTGAGTTAGCTTCAAACAGGGCGGGCTATTGCCAGTTGCAGGGATTCTTGAGATCTCCAGTTGGGATCCAGCGCTGATGTCCTCGAAACGAGCTTGTCGTTTGGCAAACCACATCGGCATGGAGCGGTACATATTTCTAAACGAAGATTACTGGTACAATGCAGATTCTACACAAAATATCAGGAAACTTACACGCAGAACGGCTCGTAACCCTCTTGTAACCCACATGTTGTAAAGAATTTCAATGAGTTGCTTTGTTGTCCAAAGTTCAGTCGGCCTGAATATGAGAAACAGTGAGCCTAAGGAAACAAAATATCCATTTATAGGGAGGTGAATGAAATTAGAAAATAAATAAAAGATGCTCGAAGATGACTATAACCATAAAACCAGCAGAATTTCGTCAACGTCCTACCTTTCTGCCCACTTCCCAACGACATAGCTGGTACTAGACCGTCTCCACATAGTACGTTGTCGAAAGCCATCTCAGAACCGGATGGATCCTGAAAATTAACTTTCCGTAGTTTCTTGTGGTGAGAAAGAGAGTAACCACCGTCGGGAAAGAAACTCACCAACAGTAATTCTCCATTCAGAGAAAAACTAATGGTCCGGTCATTTAAATCCAGAAAGCAGCCAACAACGTCGCCAATCTGAATACAAGACAAATACTACAATTGAGGGTGAATGAGTGAAAATCAGTAACCTTCCACTCTTTCCCGTAGCTTTCAGCTCCTTGATGCCACTTGCGGCCCAAGTATCTGTAACACCACAAAATGAAAATACGACAGATAATAAATCCAAATAGGAATATCTGCTAACTTACCCATCGAATGCGTATCCTCTATCGTCGTGTCCCAGCTGAATATCTGGCGAGGCACCAACATCCATCCATCCAATTTTCATGAATCCAGCCGTTAGGATTTCGAACTCGAAGTACCTTAAACATAACCCTTTGTTTAGTAGACACAGCAATAAATCAGCAGGGCACAAAGTGGTATTCATCGTTAAATATTGCTGATCCGAACGAAAAATGAGAAAAGATGGTTCCATAAAAAAAAAATAGATAAAATAGGGATTGAGGAAAATGGATGGGGATCTCTAAGTAAACAGCTTACCATTTTCCGGTCGTCACAGCATAGGTGGCTTCGGCTCGGTATGTCCTCGTCAGATCTTTACGGGCGCGCATCTCTTTCTCAGCCACTGAATCAAAGATTTCATACTTTTAGCCCACTGGTAAACACATACCTCTCCCAGACAGCAAGGAAGGAACAAGGAAACTGTAGATCTGACATTGAAATCCCAAGTGCATCCCAGAACTGCTTTTGTAGTGCCAGGATGGAGATCAATTTGCGGACCCGCCACAATCCGAGATCTGACCACAGCAATCACACGACTATCGTCCGAACATTTAACTAGTTGTGCTCGCAGCGTGCAAAAGCTTATAACCCGGTGTATCAGCCCCTTACAGAAGAAACAAGAAGGAAAGGGATCAGCATCAGCCACCCTAGCTTCGTAGCCAGGAATGCCGTAGTGGCAGCGAGTAAAACACCCATCGCAGATCAACGGGTCTGCGGTATTGGCTCTCCAAAAATGGCGGGCAAATCTTGGATTGCCCGGGGGCGCGCATAAACTTCTTGACTGGCGGCATCCTTAATGATCATTGCGTTGCGATGGATTTACCACAAACAGATAGCACTTCATTATCTTAACTTTACCTGATAAGTTTACGGTTTTCTTTTCAATATCTTTTCTTTCTTTTCGTTCACAGAATTGATGCTGTATTGTCTTCTCTTTTTACCTAAGTGGACGCTCGATCTTACGAGCTACCATAAACAGGGGCCGGATGCATCCCTGGGATTACCCAAGGTAAGCATAATATCACTACACAGGTTTACCCATCGTTAAGAGTTAAGATAGGGTCCGGATGCACACCTGAGATTACTCAGGGAAAACTTGTCGATGCCTGTGTTAATTATGGGTAAACTTGTGCAGTGCCACCACATTTACCCCGGGTAACATCAATGACACACGCGGCCCCGTGCGTCAACACGTTTGCCCTGGGTAATTTTAGTGACGCACCCAGGCAGAGAGCAATTTGGATAACTGTGCTCGATAAACAATAAGAGGATTCTTAAATAAGTGGTATTAAGACACGTTTTGTTTGCACATTGAGACAAAATTGGATTGATCGGAACAAAAAGCAAAAATCTTCCAGAAAAAGAACCAACCCTCATCGTGTTCGTGAGCTGGTGGTTCGATAAAAATGCCAAATAGCTGTAAGGCTCGCAGATTCTCTGCAGCGGACTCCTAAACAGTAGCTTCATTACAAAGAGTAACGAACGATTCTTTCGAAATATCAAGAAATATCCATGAAAAAAAAACTTTGAAAAAGTGTGGAAACAACGTTCTAACCTTGTTTGCTTCTTTAATTCTGTTGTCGACTTCCTCGTAAGGCACAAGATGAGGCGAACGTTTTTGAGTGGAATCCACAAACTAAAAAAAACATTTTCAGGAGTCGTTTGCAGTTTCAGCAACTCTCAGAATTTATTTATACCTCATTCAACCCAAACGTCCATCCTCTTTTGATCTTCTCTCTAGCCCAAACATTATGTGTGTTCCTAGCCAAGGCCTCAATCAGTGGATTTAGCTCTTCAGGTAGAGTGATCTCATGAGTATCCAAGGGCTGGGGTTTGTAGCCGTTTGACTGTTGGAAGCTGCAGATCGCTGTCATTAGAATCGTAATTAGTGTAGAAAGGATGGAGAGCGTCTTACTTTTGAGCCAGCCTCACTGGCCTTAGCCTAGTTGGTGGGGTGTCAGTAATCAGATGGTATCCAAGCGCTTCAATGGTCTTCAGTGTATCCAGCGCCAAGTTGATGTTGTACTGCTTTTCGGTGGTCGGCAATCGGTCAAACGACGTTAGGCATGGATGCTTCCGTTGAGTTTCAGACCGAGTCTGCAAGAGTAATTGTACTATATCATGATTTACCATTTACTGCTATCCTAAGCTTGTTTAGCAACTGCTCATGAAGAAATGAGATTAAATTTTTTGATTTCGCTCCATTTTGCGAAAGGTGAACGCAAAATATCCATCATACCTCGCCATAACTCCAGCCAAGCTCGATCTTTCTCATTGCCCACAGTTCGTGAAGATTCTCAGCAAATTTCGGATGAATCTCGTTTGCATGATGGTGGAGCACGATGTTACTGGAAAGGGATTTATTTCTGAAAGAATTCCGCAACAAGAAGGTTTCAATAGCCTCTCGGAATCAGCGGAAAGAAGCCTTGCTAAAGACCAGAGATATCATAGCACCAGAAAATCCCATTACCATCAACCAAGAACTTTTAAAACTTCGAGGAAGCGTACGTGCGTCAAATTACACTTGCACCTGCACTTGTCAGTCCCTTCGCGTTCTTTTCGTGCATCATCTCTTCCTCTGGGGCCGCATGAACGAGCGAGATTACCCAGGGTGAACGTGTCAGAGCAACACAAATTTACATACACATCGTCAGCATGACCGTCAATGCGTTTACCCTGGGTAATCAATAGTGCGACACTGATGGATCCCTTCCTTTTTTACACAATTTATCTTGCTTTTTTGTAAAACAGCTCCCGCACGCTACCGTACTGACCTGATCTCCACTGGCTGTGGCACGAACGGTTCTATGCTTGTGAAAATCGTATGCGGACCGCAGTAGACGTTTTTCTGAAGCTCTCCGAATGACAGGCAATCCGAGATCTGTAAGAAAAAGCAAAAAGGTAAACACTTCTCGATGGATTGAATGGTGCCATTTAGAGGAATGTTTCAGCCACTTATTGAACTGGCAGGAGACTAACTAAGCCATTACAACACTGCAGAAATTTTCTTCTGAAGTCTGCTATGTGTAATTTGTTAAACAATGTATGGAATACATCTTCTTTTCAAATCTTCAAGAATCCTTCACGGAGGTAATAAGTTAAACAAATCTAGTATACCTGCAGATCCCCGCTAACTGCTTCCACAACAGCTGAAAATCCAGGGGGTGGTCCGAAGCGTAGACGGCCTTGATCTCCTCCGAAAATGAACCGGCAGCTGCAACATTCTGTTTACACACTGGTCAAAAAGTTAGAAAAAAAAACTCCTAGTCGAAGAACTGAAGTATACTTTCTAGTAAGAAGGAAATGCTATATTACTTCTAACATCTATATATTGACTGAAGAACATTTACGTACCACAAGAGAGCAAAACTCACCTGGCACAAGTATAACTGTAAAGTATTTTATATAGAGAAAGGAAAGTTCGACTCTAAGGAAAAAATAAATATGATAAGTTCATCTACTGACCTGACTTTTGCACTTAGCGACATCACAGGGAAGAAATACCCGTCGATATTGAAATTTCTATAGCTTGCGCCAACATCACGCCCATTCACAGTAAATCTAAAAAAGGACACTTTACTGATCGGACTGCGTAGACAATTGAGTTACTAGTATTTTAAGTCAGTTACCTGATTTCGGGTACATTCAAATCCAGCGCACATCCTACTACATCGCCTTTTTCCAGTTTCTTCGGTGAAACAACCCGTCCTCTTCCAGCAAAGAATACACGACGTCCATCGAATCCGTACGAATAGAAGTCATCACCGACACCATTGCATCCCCATCTAAAAATAATTCTCTGCTGGGAGAGAAGAAAATGCTAAATATGCAATCGAATGAAAGAAGGGAATATAATATTACAAGAAAAAAAGAACATTACAATAAGAACGTAAAGACTTACTTGTCGCCAGATCCTGGGAAAGGCTTGAACCCGACGCTGTTCGCCCAACCAATTCGCAAATAGGGAGACTAAATCACAGAATCTAATTTTAAAAAAAAACAAAACGAATAATAAATCTACATGATGTTACACAGATGGCCTTCTATGCGGTTGGTCAAATTTTTGTAGGAGGTATTTACCGCTTCATCCGCATGGGAAAGCAGTAAATTTTCCTGACTTTAAATCAACGAAAAGGGTTCAACAATAGGACCACCATCCAATAATTTATTAATGTCCTAGCTGAGTCCTCACCTCCTTGGTCATTTTCTCAATGTGCTCCACTTCCGCCTCAAAGTACCATCTACGGAATAGGGCAGATCCTTCAACAACACCGACCAACACGTTTGGCATCATACTGAAAACGTCAGTATGACAAATCAATTAAAAATCAATAGTAATTAATATATAATATCTTGACAGACCTGCTAACATGATCCCTCATCGCAGTTTGCAGTAACAGATCTTTTCCAGGAAGTAAGTAAGCAGTGATGAGGTTCTGACTGCTTCTTACGGCCATGCCATTTCCTTCGCATAGTGAGGATAACACATCCAGAACCTAGAAGATTTTAGGGATGCATGTTAGGACAAAAATTTACTCAGATTATACATCAATAGTGATTGTGTTGGAACGAAAATCCTGCACGAAAATCTAACAAATTCAGTTAGAGATAATTAAGGCTACAAGCCTACCCTCAAATTCCAACCCTCATGCTATGAAGACACTTGCACTGATTGAAATAGGCAAAATCATAAGAAATTCTTACCTTCGGATCTCGCCCGACTTTCTCCAAAAGCGAAATGACAGAGCGTATATGGCCTTCGTTAATCATATTCAGAGCTTCTGGAGACTCAGTCAGCACACAATAGAGAACATCCAGGATACCTTAATATGTAGCCATAGCCTCGATTGGTGAAGATGAAGTACAAAAGAGGAGAAAATCCCAGCAAACACTATAGCCTTAGGGATGTCATACCTTCAGCCGACTGTGGATTACTTAGGCGTCCGAATAGCCAGTCCAATCGTTGCGCGGCAGCAAACTGTGCGCAGTTGTAGTGATTTCCTTTGATCATAGCTGCCACCAAGAGATATAGGTAGGTAGCAATCTCTTCCCACATCATCTGAAGGCAGTCATATATCAGCTTCCAATGCAAATTAACCGCAAAAATAATCATTTACGTGAGTCTCCTCTCCTATGAGACCAGCAAAATCTGGCAAGGCCTCCATTTGCGAGAATTTGTCGATAGTATCCAAGATCATATTCAAGACGCCTTCCTCTTGGAAGAGGTCCTGCCTTGATCGAAGCGCACGGAATCGTGTCTGCTTCTCTTCGAAGTCTAAATTGGCAAAACGAGGTCATGTTTGAAGAAAAGAAATGGCGGAGAAAGAAGTAGGAAATGGAAATTTTTAGTAGTAAGTCATTGGTCGACAGTGGAGAATGAAAAAAAATTCAAGCATAGCCGTACTACAGAACTCACCCTGTTCGTCACTTGGCTGCGAGAAGTACTCAATAAGGTCCTCCATAAGTTTCAAGACCTCATTCAGGTCCACTCGTGCCCAGTCGGCAGATTGGTGACCTTCATTTTGGAGTGCATCGATGCCTCTAAAAACAAAGCTCTCTTAATAGTGAAGCAAGTCGGAACAAGAGATCTCAAGATGCGCAAGAGGCTCAAAGGAAAGAAGAAACAGCTTGGAGATATGATCTAGCAATTTTTTCTCAAAAATTAAGACCTTCAAAGGTAGCGCCCAAACTTAGGCAGCTTCTTGCATCTGAAGACACTGAACTAACTTTAAGAATCGATTCAGAACACTGGAGCATTTTCGAATGACACGAGCAGACTTGGACTCCTCCTCGAGCGCCATAAAGAACGTGTAGCAATCGTCCATGTGCCCGTCTTTTAAGGCAACTGCTTTCTTCTCCTCCACCTTGAACACACTGGATTTCAAAGAAAATTTATTGCACAGTTTATTGCATAAAAGAGCCATCGCTGACTAACCTTTCCGAGTCCCTTCTTGGTGACCTCAGACGTCTGGTAGGACATCCAGAGTTGTGTTTTTACATGCTGTATAAACGCATTCGTCTCACCATATTGGATCGTTGCCGCACCCATACCTTCCTCTTCTTTTTCATCAAGCATTTGCTTCTTGGGGTCCTGTATCGAAATTAACGAACATATAAACAAAGAAACATAGAAGCAAACTAAGTGAGATGAAAATGAACAACAAACTCCACCTTGTTTTGACACATCACAAAGGCGGTAAGGTCGAAATCAGCTTTATCTTTGTGGTACAGCTGTACAGCATTTTCTATCACTCCGAGGTAACTGAACAAGTTATAAGTGAAGAAATAAATGTTACAGAGAAAGAAGCACATGAAGAAGTTGTAATACACTTACCGCCCACTAGTGATATGCTTGATTCTGAATAATTGCTCCCATCCAACCATAGCGCCGTGCCATTTCATGCGAATCAACTCAATTCGCCACAGAGATCTAGCCTGATTCACGGCTGCACCTCCTTCGTAGATTACCATGCTGAAGTGGTTAGTGATTTTCAAATGAAGGTTAACTGCGCTATCTTTCTGAGACAACAAAAATCGGGAGGCAGACAAAGCTCACTTGTGCTGTGGATGCTCACTCCAGTTTTCTGGAATCGTTAAACATTCGTCGTTACCGTGGAAAAGCCGCATCACGTCGTTTCCGAATACATAACCTTTAATGCAAATTTTTAATTAAATATAGAATAAATAAAAGTCTAACTAATAAAACACAAAGGAAGAAAGCAAGAAGATGGCAGCTGTTGCCTTTGGGCATCAAAATAAAGAAGAAAATTAGGTGCTCCCGAGACAAAGCTAGAGATGCCAGTAGCTCCGAAAAAGCACAGTTACGGAAAGTAAACTGATGCATACGGGAAAAAATGGCAAATAGCAGAACAAATAAATGGATAGTTAGCAAGTGCAATTGCAGAAAAAAATCTCACCCATGTTTCTGGTACGCACACTTCCCGAGCTCACACTTTGGATATTCCATAGTGTCTGATGGAACGATGCAATGACCATGTAGCCTTTGCTATAGGCCATATGCTACAATTTTCGTTCTTTTTTTTTCATAATTTCCACATTTCTTTATTACTCCCAACACTTACCAAGTATCGCTCGGTGGCGACACTGACGAGGATCACATCATCACCTACGCGGACTTTTTCTCCTTCGGATCGTTGCTTGGAAGCTGGATGAATCGTCCACCAGCACGCTTCTCCTTCAATTAAAACGTTGACGCTCAAAGATCACCTGCATTTTTGTTTGTCTGTCTGTCTGTCTATCTGTGTGTTTGTCTGTTTGTTCGTCTGTCTGTCTGTCCTCTCTGTCTTGCCTGTCTGTTTGTTTGTCTGTATGTGTACGTCTCTGTCTCCATGCATGCCTTTCCTTCCCTCTCCATGTCTGTCTGTCTGTCGTGTCAGTCAGCCTGTTTGTCTGTTTGTTTGTTTGTTTGTCTGTCTGTCCTGTCTGTCTGTCCTGCCTGCCTGTCTGCCTGTCCCGTCTGTCCGTTCCTCTGTCTCTCTCTGTGTCTGTCTGTCTATCCTCTCTGTCTGCCTGTCTGTTGTTGTCTGCCTCTCCGTTCTGTCTGTCCCGCCTCTCTGTCTGTCTGTCCTGTCTGTCTGTCCTGTCTGCCTGTTTGTTTGTCTGTCTGCCTACGTCTCTGTCTCCTTGCATGTCTGCCCTTCTCTCTGCATGTATGATTGTCTGTCGTGTCAATCAGTCTGTTTGTCTGTCTGCCTGTCTGTCTGTTTGTCTGTCTGCCTGTCTGTCTGTTTGTACCGCTTCTCCGTCTGTCTGTCCTGTGTGTCTAACTGTGTTTTTGTCCTGTCCTGCCTGTCTGTCTGTCATATTTGCCTGTCTTTCCCATCTGTATGGCCGTGTCTGTGTCTGTCTACTTGCCTGTCTGTCTGTCAGACCAATTGTCTTTCACTCTAACAAACCTTCGTTCGTTTCCTGTACACCAACGTCAAACGCCAACTTATCGTTCGAAGAACAAGATGAAAGGCAGGCGAGATACTGGAAATAACTGGGTTGTCAAGGATTGTAACTCTAAATCCCTTTCAGGGTCTCTAATCTTCTTATCAGTACGACCTAGGAGTCATTCTTTTGTTTCGAAGAACGACATACAAAAACGTTCGCTTACCATTTCACTCTGCACATGTTTCAACTGGACAGCGTGACCGTAAAGCAGAGTTTTATGTCCGCCAGCGCCAGAGGCAGACTTCTGGAAGGGAAAAATAGCGATTGCATTGACAAGTTGTACAAAACGTAAACATTAGGAGTTCACAGCTCCGTTCGATCGCGAACTGAAGATTAAAGTAATGGAACTAACAGCCACGACTACCGTTTTTGGGTTCAAGCCTTCCTGCCCCATCACACAGACTACTCATAAGGTAAAGAAATTGTCAAAAATGGCGATGGAAAGCACTCACGTGTTCCGAGTCGGCCGACATCATTTCTTGTAGTGCTCTCATGGACAATGCGTTGTCAATGTAGAGCATACATATGGCTATATCAGGTGGAATGTCCTTTAAAAAAGAGAATGAAAACGAGCACTGATGAATCAATCTATAATTCTGGATACTCACCCTATCGGACACATTTTCTAAGGTGCACATCCTATTACCAAAACCTTCCGTGCAAAGGCATACTCGTTCAGAGCCGAGAACCCCATCTCGGTTATGTGATGCTATGCATGAAAGGCACACGATGTCGCCCTGGAAATGAAAACAATTTCAAGGATACGGTCATTGGAAGATAGTGTACGTATGGAAATCCGTGGTTTTTTTTTACCGGAATTCTTGACTTTCTCGTTTTTTTTATAGTTGAGTTGCGTACGCACTGATTCATACTACAGTTCTGTTTGTTGCAGCATATTAGGCTCTAAACACCCGTGATAGCTTCCTACCCAAAAGTTATACATAATTTAAATTTCAGAAATGGTAGCTTTTCAATGCACCGGGCGTCGACATTGACCCAATATTTTACTTCAATTTACTCAGTAATAACCTTTGCCGCATTGAACCCGCCGAAGTGATGGTGGTGTACACTGCTCTGACCTCTAAATCACTTTGGTATTTCTGTCAGACCCTGCCTTCAATTCCTGCTCTGGATTTTTACAAGTCCCATGAAACCATAATCCCCAGCTATCTATTTACAAGCTGAGATTTTGCAGCGGAAGCATATCGCATAAACATTACCGGCGCTATATAATCGCTTGATTCTAATGTGTTTGCGACATGCAGCACCTTCCAGATGGTCTACGACACGCTATAGCCGCACATTATTCCTTATCAAATCATTTAAGATAAGAAAGCCAGACAGGGTGTTCGAATTCGATACAATATCGCAGGTGACTCACAGGAAGAATGATACAGCTGCATATAAAAGTAGATACTTAATTCTCACTGAATTTGGAGAACGGGTCAAGAGATACCCGACCTCACTGGCACTACCCATGCAGAGGTTCGGAATCCGTAACCTACTCTTGGATTCCTCCGTCCACCCTCTCCCTGTCTCTGATCGGGTGCTGCGTGACAAGAGGTACGCTGCGGATCTATGATTGGGCGATTCATGCGCGCGTCGCGGCTGCAGCCTTCGAAGGAACGACTCACCTTGGGGAGAAATAGACAAGCTTGCTAAGCTCGGATTGGACCGAAGGATGCTGTCGGAGACGATAAACGGTAGGAAAGTGGCCATCGATGCCATTCAATGCGTCAAATTAGGAAGATTAACCTGAACTTAAGGGGCATGCGCGGGCGGCGCGGTCGGCGTCGCGGGGTACGTCTTGACTGCCTCCCATGCTCGGGTCTCTTGCGGCTGGTGCAACGCAGCTGGGGAACACATCTCATGTAATCTTCGCCTCATCATGACCCACGTTCGTTGCCCTCGATCGATGCTTTGACAAAGGCACGTCGTCATCGATCGATGGAACCGAGCATGTCGAGCACGTGAGAGGAGCATGACTTGCACATGCACTGTCGATTCGTTTCGACAATGCAGTTGCCGTTGCAGCGGCTTCGCCAGCATTGGGGCGCGAAGCGCGGTCGGTCAAACATTTGACCCACGATCAATTCAACGTCTTCGGCAAGTGTTATCGCTTGCTTCCTCTTATAGTTGCTCTATCATAGTTCTCATAGCAACTATAGGAAGGAACAAGCGATAAAACTAAACGAAAACGCCAGATTGATCGGAGGTAACGGTTAAAGTCTCAAAAAGATTCGTTAAATTACAGTAAACAGTAATTGGCCGATGTTTGTTCGCGCGTTTGCGGAGTGCGTGCAACCGACTGGCGGCCACTGCACAGAGAACCAGGCAAACGACGTTGCAGTGAGAGGTGCCGCACCACCTGTGTCGCTGTATCAGTGAGTGCTGCAGCACCCACATTGTTGCGCAAGTCACCACAGTAACACCTCCTTATCGCTGTATGGAGGCTGTGACGTCACGTGTTGCTGTGTTAGAAGTGGGTAGCAGTGGCAACACCATGCACATCGGACCTCTAGATGCCGTACTCCTGTAGGATTTTTCCACGAAACTTGGGACTTACTTTGAGAAACGCTCTCAAAGTCCGGTAACGAGATGCATGGGTGAGTAAAATCAAAATTTACAAAATCCGCACATCGAAAATTTTGAGCGAACCTTGCTTTCAGAGCAAATACTTCTCCAAGTGGTGACTGCTATTCAAAGATCTGACAGTTTTTAGCCTCAAAATGTTTCAATTCCACTGGGAGTCAGGAAACAAGATCAATCATAATGAGAACATCAACGATTGAGAAGAATTTGAAACAAAATCAGAGAGGAAAATGTCTCTCATAGTAGTAATACTAGCCCTACCAATCCTAGAAATTAACTATTGTGATTACAAAATGCTGTAGCGCAGAATGAACGTGCTTCACGTTATTTGTATGATTTGGAATAACAAACCAAAGATAACTGGACAATTAACGTTACTTACAAGAAATTTAGGAAATTTTGAACAATTTCTTTGCATTTACGCAATTTCGGAGCATTTAATTTTATTTCATTTTTTAACATGTATAAATATGCATTTTCCAAGACATCCAAGCCTGAACACTTAGCATGATAATGTTTTACATATTCTGCGAAGGAGAGCGGCTGAATGGGTAACACTTTCATGAGATCTGCATTTTTCAACATTTTTTGAGGCGCGGATAGACATTTGACTCGACCGAGTGAAATCGAGTCGAGTTTTGAATAAGTCGACTTTCGAGTGACTCGAAATATCGACTATTAGAAACAGCCCGAAAACCGAGTTATTCGAAATCGACTATCCGAAAAAAAAAACCCAAAAATCGAAATATTTGAAATATCGACTATTCAAAAACCCCGTAGAGTCAAATGTCTAGTGAAGAGAGAAAGAAGAGCGGAGGTGAGAATACTTTTCTGTACTCGTACTTATCTCACCTTTGTGACGTACTGATAATCCTCGTGAACATCGCCTAGTAAATCGTAGTCCATTTCTAACACTAAATACGAGTTCCGCAGTCGACAGCGATAAATGGAAATCAGTGCAGAACAGACAAATCAGTCTATCATACTGAAAATTCTGAATTCTCATCGAAAGCGAGTTCGCTTATCAGATTATTCTCTGAGTAAGAATTCCCCGAAAGCCCCAGTTAATTCCGTAAGCGGAAGATAAAGTAGAGAATCCGTATAGATACGACAGATCAAAAAGGATTTAAGGAAGCGCAAGAAAAATGAAGGGGAGAAATGAAGGGAAGCAGACAACAAACTCCGATAAATAGCAAATACAGGGTGGCTGTTAAGTATGGATCGCTCTTTTCAAAAGCTGGAAAGGAAACAGGGAAGCCTCTATCACCTATCTCTTATAATAATAAGATAGGTAGTGGCTACCTTAAGTAGCTTGAAAATTTTGATTCCCCAGCTAGGATCCCTTCAGAGGTTATGAAGAGATTTCGTCATGTACTGTCATCGGTGAACCTCATCGGGTGCACGCTCCATGCTACTAAATTCGCTAAATGCCCTGATTTCTCTGCACTAGCAAATGGGAATATTGTGGGGCAGTAAAAAGAGAAAGGTCATACTGCTCCACTCTAGAAACCAGGGAGACCTTGATCCATTCGCACACCACTTTAACGTGGCAACATCGATAAAAGTACCAATGTAAAAATTCTATCAGATTGAATCGCACAGCCTTCAACTAAAATATCTCCATACCCACTGCTCAGAAAATCGCGAAATCTGGTCTGAGGCTGCGCATTTACTGAATGTTTCGAAACCGCAATTGACAGATTCGGCGAGCAGGGAACATTTGGATTAGGCAGAAAAGTTTTCAAAAGAAATCTTCGTGGCCGCCTCCTCAACCTCGTTTATACAGACGAAAAACTTTTCACTGTTAGGACGGCGTAAATTCTGTGGGAGCCAGCCCTACCATTGTGATTGTATCACAGTACATTTAAGAAATCGGTGGTGAACGAGTGAACCCTGTTTCTGCATTCTGCTATGGTCTGAGATGAACTGACTTAAGGAAGGCCTTCTTCTTGTTTTTTCGCGACAAAATTGCCAAAAATTGACGCCGGTTCTCATCAGAAAGCCATATTACGATATGTGAGTTTTCCACGGATCGAGAGACATAGCTGCACAAAGTGGCTTATCCGTAGCAAGAGTCTGCCCTTCACCGGGCCACAAAATCCACTTCTGCCTTATGTGACCCTTACTTGCCCGATTGGCAAGGCTAAGATATACGGTTCTCCTACTCCCTGATCTCAACCCGCTGTGCTACTTTGTCTAGAGCTTCGTAGAGGCCAAGGTGTCTGCTACTAGCCATAAAAGCATGAACTCCCACAAGGCAGTATTCGAGAGGGAGTGGAGCGAAACCGACGTCGACCTGTCGCGGCCAACCGAAGTCTTACTTGAGGCGCGACTTAGGGCCTGCACAGATTTTGAAGCAGACATCTTTGAGCAGCGCCTTCACATGGTGATGGTCAATGCTTGTGCGAAACAGGTAGTCAATATGGTAACGCAATATCTTACTTCTTTGAAGAAGGAGGTTACAAAATTGAGCGATCCATACTTAACAGCCACCCTGTATATGGGAGCCAGGTAGTAGTGACTATGAGTCAAGCATCAAAGATGATGTCAATTAGGTGAGTGGCTGGAATGATCCGGCCAAAGAGTAGGGAATGAACGAGGTGAATGCCTTCCACGAACGGAAAAGAGCCAAACATGGAATTCTGATGAGTAAATGAAGAAACGAATGAATGAAAAATTAAATAAATTGAATTAACCTTTACAGGCATTCTTTTTCACATTTCCCTACTTATAAAAGTGGCCAATTATTCAAGAAAATTTGAAATAAATTCATTCACAACATGTCATGCTGCTAGGATGAGGCTAGGTGTTATCCGTGGATCGTCAAGAGGTTCGACACGCGAGCCGCCGTACGGCGGTCGCATAAGTGTTTATCGTTGTTTTTGATAGTGGGATAGTCGTATCTAGGCTGCTCTATAGAGACATTCAATCTATGTGCACTGAGCAGCGATCCAATTACATCTTGAGCAACTTTTTATACCTTCGCATAGCGAAAAAACCAAAATTATGCAAGAATTCTGAATTTCTAATGTAAGCGAGATTGCAGGCAGAGCTTGTCCTCTGAATCTAGAAATATTAAACCGCTTCTTGAGATAAAATAACCAAGGAAAACTGGATTTCACCGGATATGTGTACACACTACTCGGGATGGCATGAGAAATTCGCATAAGGCTTAATTTTATTTAGAAAGCACCAAAGTATAGGTAGAATGAGTGGTCACGAGTCATTTTAAGCACTAAACTATAATAAAAAGTTGGCAAGGTAGGTACAGCTATGAGGATAACAGTGATAACTATACGACAAAAAAAAAAGAAAATGAGTATCATATGACAGAAAAACGTGCCCAGTGCACCTTCTAATGCAAAGGAACTGGGTATCCTCCAAATTATTTTGTGGAGGAGAAAGAGTTGTATAACGAACATGATCGTGCTGCGTCTGTACTTCTGCTTCGGGTAAAGTTTTGAAAATAGGGAAAATCTCCACGAACCAGATGTGCTACCATTCGCAATGAAATAATTAACAAAAAGGATCCTGCTGATAAAATGAGGCAATTATTCAAAAGGTAACGACCATTCCGCGCTCGAACATGACAACAGCGAGCTTTTACATCGTGGGTGAACTCACAACTTAGCCATAAAACTTTTATTACGCACTGCAGAGCCACACTCCAGATGGGACTACGAATAAAGACCCCTCCATGAAGTATCGATTCCGCATCAGGGTTTCAATTTAAGCCGATATAAGCCCATTTACGGAGTTTTCATTTAGATGCGTTAAGTGCGGAAGTGCACGAAAAGGGTGGAAACTAGCTGAAAACAAAGGTTTTTGGAAAGAAAATCTATAGAATCATTTGTCCACGGAAGCTGATCCCTTGGTAGATAAATCATAGAACTACATTAGATAGTAGTAAACAAAAAGCTTCCATATATCAAACATGAAAAGTCCGCTACACGGGGTCGCCTCTCGGATGGCATCTATAAATCACAAGGATTGGATACGGCCCGCCTTCACCAGCGTTCATCTCTAGTCCCCAGAAATGCTAAGCAAGGCGGAAGCACGGCTAAATTGCTGGTATTTCTTGGAGCAGGGCACATACCACACACTATTGCAGAATAACCCTTGATAATAGGAATCTCATCAAAAAGACCTCTTATATGGTAGACATCTGTGTTTGAAGACAAAAATATCGTGAAATTTTCCAAGAGGCAACTTTGCAAACAGAATTAGTTGGAGGTCGTAATGCCAGTACACTTTCATATTGCTAGAGCGATATGCACTAAATGCGTAGATAGAGATATGCATGTTTGATTTTTTTTCTGTGAAAAACTATCTAATAACTTATAATTTCTCTAGTTAACAATATCGGGCCGCCTCAGGAAACTACAGAGAACGAGGGAGATTTCTTTTTTGAAAGTTCCCAAGAAATGTAAAGAAATACGACAGGACTGATGAGAAATGTGAGAAACAGATGAAAACAGAGAAAAAGAATAGAAAGGAGAAAAAGAAGAACTAAAAACGGGAAAGAGGGAAAATGGAACAGAATTTGGCGAAAGCCAGATGCCTTGCAGCATATGTATGCACTAATTAATCAAACTGTGTTTAAGTACGCGACAAAAAATTGCCCGCGTGACCGCCTTATGACGAATTGGGTTATTAATTGTCCTTAGCTGCTTCAGCGGCGGATGTAATGTAATAAAGTAATAACACATGGTTCTCATTAAATGTGGCAGTATGAAATTTATGCAGTTTTGCTCGTTGGATTTCATTACTTCTTTTTGACATGCAAAGAGTTTCGAAGCACTTGTACTTGGTCACAGTTACTTTGACAACATGTCAAAAAGTTGAATATTCATCTCAAGAGGTATTTCCCGAAATCGGTTTCGACAAAGTCCCCACCTAAACAAGTTCAGCAATCCTAGTAATTCGAACAAAACAAATTTAACAATACTATTACGGTGCAAAACTATGTATACTAACTGCGCGTTTAGAGGTCAAACAAAAACTTTTTAAAAACGATAGCACAACACCTCATCTCGAATCGTATGCATCTTTGATATCGATAAATCCCGGCCTCACGAATGGAAAATCCACAAATTTCGACGATCATATCTTAAACTTCTCCGGAAAATCAAAAACTGGAGACTGTTCAATGAATCATGGGTGAGAAGATGCTCCATGAGGTTGCTTTTCCATGCAGTGTCGAATGTTTAAGAAGAAGTGCTCAATTATAAGTCCATTAAGGTGGTAAGAAATAGCGCGCACCCATATTTTTACACCCTAATATTACAGTAAACCTTTAACCTGACAAAATTAGGTAAACATTCCAGAAAAAGGAAGTTTTAATAAGGAAAAATCAAGTTAAAAGAACGCCAGCACCATGTGAAAAAACCTCGCACGAAAAAGATAACTATCAGCAAAAAAAAATTATGTAACAGCACTGGTAAATCACTGGCAGTTCTAACCTCGAATTATGCACTACTTTACCTACTGTAGGAGTTGACTGTGAAAACAACAAGTGCATAGAATGCTTAAAATACCTAGAGATACATCCACCGTAAATAAAACGAACATTTCTCAACATTTACATGGCATCCAAGTAAGACTGGATTTTAAAAAAAAATGGAACCAGGTGGGATCCAATATCAAAGTCAAGGTGGATATTTCCCACAGAAAGTACTGAAATAATTTTGTAGTGCTCGGGAAATAGTGGAAACTTTGCAATTTCGTAAGTTACGAGGGCTGAGATTTTTCATACCACAACCATTCCCAAAAAAGTGAGAAGTCATTCTTTTTGGAACGAAAAAAAACCTAATTTCGCTATTTCTCCCCTCGCTTCGAGGCAGAACAAATGATGAAGAAGAAAAAAAGGAAAAAAAACGCATTACTACAATTACAAAGCTTATTTAATGTGAGACCGCTGTGACAGCAGCATGAAAGCATAGGCTGAAAGCTCGCACATAATATCGGAGATGAAGCCGCCGGCTTATGTTACTATAAACATTCTAATCTCGTGGATTCTTTGTTTGATATAACATCACGGGTGGCAAACGCCTGATGTGAGAACAGTAGCAGAACAGTCAATAGACGAGAACAGTGAATACATAGACGCGCATGCACGCGTTAGAGATATAGAAAAAGAGTGTTTAACAGGCTTTTCCAGCGAAATAAGCAGGGAAAGCCTTCGATTCCTCTCAGCAAATAAAGATCCTCTCAAAATAGAGGAAAATATTGAAAGCAATTAAAATGGAAAAGCGAAGAAAAGACAGGTAGGTGAGCAGATTGAATCCAGACGAGTGAACATCTCTTCATTAGTCGTTGTGTCAGCTTCTCCCAGGAGATCCACTGCCACGGAATACTAATTCATCAACGGGTCCCCGTAATGCGATATGAGTAGCGATGAGAGGTTCCAGCGAGACGGCGAATAAATGCGAGAAAAACTGATATGCCTGAAGATATTCTTCGGATGGTGCTGCCAATTTCGCGCTAATCCCGAGAAAATGATGTTATTCCAGCTCTCACTTCCAGCACGTAATTTCAAAAAATTGAGAGAAAAACACTTTAAAATGTGCTAATGAGAAGAAACTTGTAACTCTCAGGAGATGTCATTGAATATGAACATGCCTATCCTGCATTGTATCCAGTAGTAGTGATTCTTGGAGGAACCTAGTCTTCAAACCTGTTCTCAGGAGGAGAAGTCAGATTTACAGCTCGTACGTACATATGTGAGCCTGAAATCTACAGCAGTGCTCTGAAAGCGCAAAACGGATTTCTTAGGGTGGCAGATAACGGATTGCCATTTTTGATGGAAATTTGCAGATTGAGCTATAGAAAGCCTTAGACGTTCCCGTCAGAGCTACATACGATTACAGAGCTACGCAGTCATGCAGGTGGAACCTCCGGGCGAAAACAACTCGCAATTAAACCCTTATAGGGTGATTTAACTGGGACCTAGGCAATAACACAAACAAATATTCATAAGATCTCCACGAGGCATTCCGATTATTTTCTCCTACACGAGATTATATTACCTGTTCCAATTTTTGGAAAATTAACTATCTTGAAAAGAAAATGTAGCACTCTGGAAAAAATGTAAAATTCAATAGAGAACAATCCATAATTACTCTAAAAATTGCAATCAATCTTTATTTATGTGTGCGCCAGCCGAATTGGGCATATATGGGAAATCACGGGAAATTCATCATTAACCTATAGCGGTCAGAAGAGCATTCGTAGGATGTATGTATGCACAGGAAAGGGAGAAAATAAGAGGGAAAGTTGAGATGTGCCAAAGAATTACATAATTGTTCCTGCGGGATCGCACTTGAAATCAAACCAGATTCTGTCGTTCATCAAAGTTTACGGTTTTTCCATACGGAAAAAGTGAACATGGAACCAGTGGACCGTTCTTGGGACAAAAAACGGAGAACTTTCACAATTTGAGTTCATATGGGCAGTCATAAATTTCAAACCGAGCGCTGCCGTTCACTCGGGGGCGAAAGAAGCCTGTCGTCTTCCTGGAAGAGCGAGGGCTGGGTCTATGCAGTTCCCCACAAAAATCCTTCCCTTTACAGCAGTGTTGAAATGAAATGCCCAAATAAGCGGCAGTTACAAGGCTTAAACAAATCATATTGTAAGTGAAAAGAACGCCATCGTAATTGTTGGAGGTAAATTATCCAAAAAGACCCCAGCTCATAGCTCTTCTTCAGAATTTATCAAACTTAGGTGGATGACTAAGAGCGGAATGAGAACAGAAAGTAGAAAATGAACAAAATACATGTGAACGCAAGATCCAAGAATTAACACCTGAGAACCTCACCATGGTAGCGCTTTAAACAAGGGGCAGAACCATTCCATCAAGACCACGAAAGAGAAAATGAAGGAAATGAGAAACCAAACGCATGGAACGTCTCAAAGCCTCCAAAGGCATGAGTGTACCCAAATGCACGAATTGGATTAACGCGCTTAATAAATCTAATACTCCGATTATAGACCTAAAACGACAAGGATATGATCGCTGTAGGATGCGCTTCATCGATGCCAACACTATGCTACTACGTGTTTACTAAGAGTAGCCGTGAGTAACTCATCCGCTGCTGAGTCCTAGTCTTAGTAGCAAATCTGCAGGCGGGCAGCGTGTAAAGTCTCGTTATCCCCTCTCTTGGCCTCTCTGCTCAATGGCGAGGGTGTTAGTGAGATCGAAGAGAGGGCGACGAGGCGAGAGCAGCCGCACTCTTTAACCCCCCTCATGGATGCGTCCGAACGTATGATTGAAAAGGAGCGGAGCTGCAGAGACTGGAGATCAGGTGTGAGAAATGTATGACCACCAAAGTGACAAAAACTATAGAATTATTAATGAGGGTAGCGGCAGGCTAAGTTCTCAAAGTAAATGGCAATTCCGAAGGGCAAAAAATTACAAGCGCATATACACAGCCAGCTGCGTCCTGCCTACAGAAAGCCAGTCAGAGGACAAGCCTGTGGTCCAAAAGCGCGAACAAAGACTGGGTGGTGAGGGGAAGAAGCTGCTGTGACGAAGATGTGCACTAATTGGTGATCAATGCAAGTACAAAGTAAAGCAATGCAGCTTCTGCACACAAGCCTGCAGATGTTCGTCTCAACGCTGTAGCACGGGATGGAATATGGATGGGCTACACCGACAAATTGACATCCGAGACGAACCATGTATGGTCGCAATATATGTTCTGGCAGCGATATGATAGATAAGGACAACAAATGGGTTTCATAGAAATTTT
Organism: Ancylostoma ceylanicum; assembly: GCA_000688135.1. NCBI lineage: Eukaryota > Metazoa > Nematoda > Chromadorea > Rhabditida > Ancylostomatidae > Ancylostoma > Ancylostoma ceylanicum. The sequence continues at coordinate 381,711 of JARK01001399.1, read as the reverse complement.
TACGAAAAAATGCAAAGAAATTCGTGAGAAAATGCGGAGAAAGGAAGAAATGAACGAGAGATGGGAAATAAAAGGTACTGGGAGCGAATTGGCTGACCCTCACGGCTCCTAAAGGAGCAGATCAACTCGGAAGGACTATAATAATGCCCAGTGAATGATAGGTTGTAGGATCGCATGCATTCAAGGAGGAAAACCGTTCCTGACTGGGTAGTGAACTAAATTGATTATTAATGAGGCTTTAGAATGGGGAAAGCGAAATTTCTCGAAGCAGCACAAGATGCCACAGAGCCTTACGATATCCATTGTCAGTTTTTTTCCCTCGACGAAGAAAAATCCAAAAAAAAAACAACAACAAATTTCTCCACAAATATTGCTGCCAACAGTGGGAACAGAAAATTCAGCAATCATTTAGTCTACCTTCTTTTGATATTTTTGCGAACAAGTGTTCGTAGTCGTATCCACAGCCTTTTTTCCAAGATAATTTGTTAAGAAAAACCCTATCTATGTAGGAATGAGAGAGAATGGAATCTATCCTTTGATCAAAACACGTCACACTAGTTCTTCTGAATTTCCACTTCCCTTTTCAACCAAAAAGGGGCATGATGATAGAAATGATTCATCGGCGAAGCTATTACTTGACCAGTTGATCAAACAGACATTAAAAACCATCGCAAAATAAGCAATACCGCTACATACTATTGCCGCAATCACGTACGCATGAATTAGTTTTCAAGAAAACTCTAAATCCATCAATTTTTTTTACTTGCCTCAAATTCAACCTTTCAAACTATTACAGAAAAAATATTAGCAAATATCTGCTTAATTGAGTGTCACCGAAAATCACTTTCGTAATGCAATCAACACATTTGCCACACGGCTTTTTTTTTGCACTGAAAGAACGGAAAAAGCCGCTTGTAAAGAAGCAATAGAGAAAAAGACTGATTCCCTCTTAACTTGGACATTTACTTAATAGTGTATACAGATTTGGTTTGAAGACTAAAACCTATTCTACTACAAAGAGATTCAAGTATAGAAAATGATAGGAATGAAAATTTCAGGATCTGGCTGATGCACCAATTACTCGAACCGTAGTGACAGTTGATGTCAAATTCGTTTGCTGATGGCGTCGCAAGGTATGAGGTGGAAAAATCCACGAAACCAAAACCAATCTACTGCTTTATTTTTACAACTTGCTTTACTACAAATCTTACTTACTTATTCATTTACTTTGTAATTTATATGCTCATTCATTTCCATGTCTGAGGGCTCACAAAAGGCAAGCGAGTAAAAGGAAGCAATGGATCTAGAAAGGATCTAGAAAATACATAGACTATCCAATGGAAAAAGAGAAAAGTGAGGGTATAGCGTGGATGACGGGATGAAGATGCAATTTCTATGTCGCAGGAATAGTACAAAATAACTTCACGAAAGCACCCATGGCCTCTGTCAAATTCTCATTACACGTTTCCTGCTTACATGGAGATGGAGAAATTGTGAGAAAGAAGGAAACAAAAAGAGCCAAGGAGGTCAGATTCGACTCCTCTAGACCTCCTCAACTGCAAGTGGATCCATACTCAACGGTAGGTCATTGTTACCAACAACAATACATTTCAAATTAGTTTCATGAATATGCAACACACTGTTGGCGCGCCTCAGTTCCAAGAGCGTGGGTGCGGAAATTCATGGGTTATCTTAATTAATTTAGCTGCGAGACGTCTGAGTTCTCATCTGAAGCAAGGAGATGGACGAATAAGGGCAGGCAAGCCAGAATTATTTGCCCAAATTCTGAACAGACTCGGAATTTAAGGACACCACAGAGGTAACATCAAAGGATAATTCCTTTCCAGACGAAGGTTTGAAGGCTCGATTTTTGGGTAGCATACGAAGTTGACAGTTTCAAGAAGAAATTATTAGTTTTGGAAATTTTTCGAACTATTGGTGACACGCAATTCATTAAAACTCACTAATTTCATTATCTACAATATTAACAAATTTCCCTTTCAGTAAATGTCCTTTTGAACAAATTTGCGCTTTCTGCTGCAGTTCAGGATGCCAGGTCATCACATGGAATGCTCAAAAAATCAAGTGACTAATAAAAACAAAGAGAGCTTCATGAATCTGGTGAGTGAGTACATGTTCATTAGAGGAGAGCAATTTGCAGAACAATCTCTACTTCCTTGAGATTTCTTCAGCTACATAAGGGTTTCAGAGCGATAAATGGGTAAGGGAAAGCCGGGTGTGGATCGTTGTAAAAACACACTCTCTCAGAAGCTACTAGTTCGAAGTCACTATGTAATATCAGTGCAAACCCAACATTGTTGGTTTGACATTGAAGACAATTGCCTATGAGGCTCAAACTGCGTCTGGAATCGAGACAACTTAGATAAGCCATTGGGCAGCGCCGGCATAGCCGAGAATTTTCCGCTTCAGGGGAAACGGCTAGATTGAAGACAATGAAAAATGCACTCACCGTTCTCAGGAATGAGATGTCATCCTGCTCTCCACCAGATGTTTCCTCCTTGTCTGCCATTTCTTAGCGCATACCTAGAATGAACAGCAATGCATTTTCAGGGGATGCAGTAGAAAAAGCAAAACGAAAAAAGGCAAAATGTATAAGACATGGAAGAGGACAAAGAGAGGAAGAGAAACCACAACTTGATGAAACCTCGAACGCTATATTGGCAAAAACCTCAAAAACTCCACAGCAAGTTCTTGGTCGTTAAGGCAACAATAGAAGACGCCTCCTCCTGAGATACTTCTCTTCTGGCTAAGACAACGTGCAAGCGTGCGGACTTACTGCTTACTGACACTTAATGCTTCGTCTTCCTGCCCCTTCTACGTTTTAAAGTGAACAGCTGGCTGGGAAAAAGTTTTTTGGTCATTAAAATGAGTTCTAGCAGCTGCAGCGAATCAGCTGATGCTGCATCCGTCACAGAAACTGCAACATACGGAAGATCACAGAAATCACAGAGGAAAAACTTGCATTCAGTTCATTAATGCGCCATGAGGCGGCTGCGGCTAAAAAGGAACAGCAATTCCAGAGGACAAAAAGGAGCGGGGCGAAATGCTCCAGGAAATGATGTCATACAAGCTTGATGCGAGATGCTGGCTTCAGCAGAAGTTGACTCTTTCCGAGGGCAGGATAGATTTCATGGATTTCTTCTTTGTATACACAGTCACCACAGCCAGTTTGAAATTTGAAAAATCCCCCAAGAACAGAAATGCACTATATCAACTCACGGCATCTGAACAAAATTGGCATCTTGTTGAAGTGATTATAGCTTATGCATAATCGGTAGAAAATTTCCGAGCGTCCAGAGCCTGCGGCGCGTCCAGCTTGTAACAGCGGTCCGGCGTCCTCGCTCACCTGTTCCAGGACGCCATTCGTCAAGGTTAGGCTCAGGTAAGCGTTTTTATGTGGTTTTCGTTACTGCTCGAAATGTTGCTGTAATGGAGAGGCTTGTGGCTGACCGATGTTGATTGGACGGCCCCCCATGCCTAGCTTTTTGCAGATTTTGGCCACCGCTATTTTTCATGCTTTTCGTGTGTTTTTATTTGTTGCCTTCGTAGAGAGCTGCTTGTCCCTGGCAGACGCCAAAAACGCTTACCTGAGCCTGAACCTGACGAAGGGCTTCCTCGAACAGCTGAGCGAGGACGCCGGGCCGCTTCTACAAGCGGGACGCGCCGCGCACGCGCCGCAGGCTCTGCGTGCTCGAAGACTTTCTACCGATTGCATATAAGGACTATACGCATTGTATTTCTGAACGTCTCGTTTCCAAAAAAAAAAAACAACCAATTAAACGCTCTATCCCATAACACTTAAGCAAAGGTAGTAAATACAGTACCCGCATTAACTTTGTTAAAATTGAACGTTTGGAACGCGGATTTTCGTTCTTTTCGTTCCATGGCTACAATTCACTGTAAAGAAGCAATTCCCACTTCAAAATAAGGGGTAGCAACCGCGATGGAGCAGGCTACCAAATTTCATAAAACCAATTCCAAATCTCGATTTTGACCCTTGAAATTTGAGAGACCTTCATTCTGCTCTGGACATACCGCGCATCGATCGTTGTCGCACGCGATGCGCGGCAAGATGGCGGCAGAATCGAAAAATCGTGAAATTCAGAGTTCAAAATTGAAATAGGGAGTAGATTTAATAATAGATGCTAGCCCACCCCACTATGGTTCGAGACCCTTAGTTTGGTATGGGAACCGCTTCGTTGTAGTGAGTTATAGCACTGGAACGAAGAGAACGCAGATCCGCGCTCCGAGCGTAGACTTTTAACAAAGTTAGTGCGGGTACTGTAGGAGTAATTTTGACGGATCGTGCACGTGAATCCACGTGAATATATGACTGAACAGAACTAAAAGTAGTTAATAATTCGAGGTATAAATGTGATTATAATAAGGAATCGTTGGACGATAAAGATGGCCCACAACGGATTTGGAGGCACGAGAATTTCACCTCGGGGCTCTTTTTACATGGTGACTCGCTCCACTTGTTATTTACACAGCGGATGCTAATTAGGGAGTTTGCTGCTTTGCCGCCGAGGAAGATAGAAGGCTCAATTTGCAATTACTATCGTGATTTGGGGATAGCTGGAGGAACTTTGCCTAGTCCAAACTCTCTCGAAACAGCCTAGAAATAAAGGGTAATCTCATGATATTCCCAGATGTTTTAACAGCTTTTGACGCCACTAAAGAAAGTCATTCAATTGTGAAATCTTAATTATTTGCAAAGCACAAAGAAAATACCCTATTGAATTTTTCGAACAAGCTTAGTAAGATTTAAAGTTGCAATCCCAACCATAATAAATAAATTTCATTATTACCAGACTATTTGGCGCAACTCGTATAGCAAGTGAGTACGATACCTTGATTTACCGTGTAAGACTGACACCGGAATATGCGACCCATCCCAATTTCCAAGAACTTCTGTAACCGAACGAGAACCCTCATTCGTGTTTGTTTTTGCCCAATTTTACGTCATGACAACGTCATGGCTAGCATGTCCGAATGATTGAGGTCGTGACTTTCTAGATATGCCCGTCACTCAATGGTGGATGATGGAATACATATACGCATGCTAACTGGAGTGCACTCTTGCTTTGACATTAAATTGTTTCCACTTCCCTGAGCGTAGGGACAGGATTGCATGAACACATCTGATGGGCTCAAAAGCTTCAGAAGCCAAATCGAATCTAAACTTGATAAGCATCACGAAAATGGTATACGTGAATGTATTGTAAGCGTATGTGTATTAGCGTATTTTTGAGGTCACCGCGATCGCAACGTCTGCAGTGGCAGGCGCCGTAAGACGTCGCCACGCAGCCGCCTCGCAACTCTGCCGCGAGCCTGCTGCGCAGCGGCGTGGTGGCATTCTGCCTCCACAAATACGACAGCCACGACGCACGAACTTATCGATTTATTGATTTCACTGATTTTTCCATCTTTGCGCAGGGGTCAATGATGAATTGTCTACTAGGGTTTTCCAACAGGCTGAACGCGCATCTGACAAGAGTTTCACAGTACCCGTTTATTGAATTAATGTTTCTGCTGATTTTTGGACATTTTTGTCCGTGGGTCGATGAAAATGAGGGTACTGATGCACAGTGGCGGAGAAGAACGCTTCACGAACACGCTGAGCGCAAATAAAATATGGTGAACATTCTCCATGCAATTATTACCTAAATAACATTAGTGACTTTTCCGCCTATGAGAAGATAAGAAAGGGTTACTTAGGTTCCTTACCATGCAAATCACTTATAGGTTAGCAATTTAAATGAATTTATCGGTAATAACTATTGTTCATCACTATAAGGTAACTTAGAAAAGCTAAACTCCTAAGCAAAGCTGGGTACCCAGTCTACTACATATATAACATAGCAGAATAAATTTGAAGTGTACTCAAAGTACAACTCGTAAAAATAAACACACAGCGTTTGAAAATACGTATGTACATCTACAGGGAACTCCAAACGGCCATGTGCAAGGGGCGGGACCGCGGCGCGGCTTTCTTGGGCAGGGACACAGGGGCTCTGCATGCTGGCTCCGGTTGTCTGCTTCTGCCAGCAGCAGAGAACTCGACTGCCCCGCCGTGCCGCGGTACAGGTCCCTTGCACACGACCGTTTGGAGTTCCCTGTAGTCTTTTCCTATGGATTCCGTAGATTGGAGTAATATTAAACTACTCAAGAAAAGAGAAAGTTCTCACAGAGTTCCAGAGTCTTCAAAGGGCCTTCTAGAAAGCAAAATCAAGCAACATCCGGCGCACGAATTAGACTCCCTGCCACCAAATCTACATTTCATATGCAAGACGCAATTAAGGCTTCACGCAATGGCATACTTACATACATGCAAAATGCAATTTTGCCGGGGCAAAAACCTTAATGGAGAGTGAGCGAACGAGATTTCTGCAAATGAGAGACGTGTCAACACCCACGACACACACCTAAAAACAACTTGTAGCTAACAACTCCTGGTCACAGCAGTGCTTTTTTATACGAACTGTATAAGAAAGAAACTTCCGAACATTTAGCTTCAACATACAAGAAACAAAATATAAAATGAGAAAAAAAAACCAAAATAATATGATGTCAGTGTGTCCACGGTTCTGAAAATTCAACCTAATTTTACAGTGTAGGTGATAAATGCCAGAAAATTCGTTCCACTTTGGAGTCCATGAGGAAGCTCGAACATAGCTCTCTTAGAATCCAATATTTTGCTTTTTTATGTCCCAGATAGACTTCTAAAAAGCCTTAATAAATGTAAACCAGAAGTGAATCATCGGCAATTCAGGGGCTGTGCTGGCCAAATTATAGCCGAAAACATGGTTTTTTTTTCTCCACGCCTACAAATGATTGTCGTATGACCACAATTCTCAGCTCTGCATATCAAGCCTAATTTGTAACAATATCTGTTTTTGTTCCATTCGTAGAATCGTGAGAACAGAATTCCATGGAAGACCCCTCACTAATGTGAACGTTCGAAAACAGTCAGCTGTCACCGCTTTCCACTGTCAACCAAACAACGATAATCATGGAAAACGCGACGCTCGGATAACGTATGCCTGTCCTTCAAAGTCTGATACAGACAGTATTGCCTGCTAGTGGAGGACATGCAAAAAGTGGGCGGGAGGGGGGGGGGTGTGGGAAAAAAGTTGGGCCTCCGCTGTCTTAGTGACTCACCGATAGAAAATATAATTAATAAAAATATTAATTATAATAGTAAATAACTAATAGAAATCATTCAAAAAGTAATAATAAAAATACATAATTGTAAACTATTATAATTTAAAGAATTCGGCGACCCATTTTCAACGGGTAGGGGGGAGCGCTACTGTTGCCTGGCCCTTTCACGATAACTCTGCAGCTCGAGCTCAGCTCAAACAACGCTATACATTGAGCTAGAAGTCTACTTTCGTGCGTAAGCTCCTTCACCACTCCTGCTATCGTTTTCTTAAATAAGGCTAAAAAATGTGGGGAAGCTTTAATATCAATTGAGAGGAGGATAGAAGTAAAAAGGGGAAAACAGTCACGCCCAAAAATAATCCTTGAGCTCGATGCACTCATGTGTTCCAGCAGCGTTTCAGGTGCCTAGTCATCAGGGTTGAAGGATAGCGTTTTCATTCAGATAAAGAGCCTTAGATGCCTTTTCCGATAATCAAAGCAGAAGCAGTCTACACAGCCGGATATTTGTTTAAATCTACTTGATAATTATCCTAATACTCGATAGAAATTAAGGAAATGTCAAAGTATGCTTGAACAAGATGAATATTTCCATTGTCTCAGCAGTTACATAGAAATATCAGCACAGGCAATAGTAATCGGCAGAGCTAGACGATTTTAAATTTTCTCGACGCATCGAACATTCTCTGATTTCCTGGGAAGTTCGCATGCAACTGCAGCGTAATTCACATAGGTAAAAACGCCATACATACATGTAGAATTATTCTCAACGGATCGAATTTCAAAAGATTGCTAGCACAACCTGTACATACTTCAGCAGTCCCCCGCAGAATTCAGAGAACTATCAGTATAGAAGATAGCCTTTTTATAAAGCAGGTGGGATCTACTTGAAAATCTTCTCGAACTACGTACGTGCACATACTATCAGGTTTCAGAATCAGACTTTTATAAATGTATTGACGACAGTTTCGCAGGCGCGATCCATTTTTTCTCAAAAATAAAAATAGCTCAGAAAATGCGGAAAACCACATAAAATTCCCACAACACACTAGTGATTTCCAACAATAATATGACTAGCAGAACCAAGAAGTCTTCCAATTTCCTCAGCTTATCGAGCAGTATTCCTAGATACCGTAAGCAGCTGACTACAGCAAAATTCCTACAAAAATAAACCCCATATGAAAAGTATGTATTAATGCCGTTGACTAAGCGATCTCTCTTCCCGATGTCCTAGTCAGCATAGCCGCTATTTTCCGCTCGCGCTTCGGTGCCCTTTTTAGAATTGAAGCCGGCTCGTCGAGGCAAAATATTTTTAGGGAAACTGCACTTTACTGACGTCCTGCCCATTCTTTGTCAGGGCTAAATCTTGGAGACATCGCCCTTAGCCTTCGGAGCAAACTAATGGAGAAGATTTAATGCTATTCTGAACAGCTATGCCGTCATAAAACAAACAATAGCGGTGTCTTGAAGAGAAAAAAGAAACTTGGAGGAAGGACAAGGAAGGACAGCTGTATGTACACGGAAAGCGGAGAAACGAGCCAGATGTGAGCTGAGAATGAATGTGCTTCGGCCATGAGACAAAATGTTCCCCGTTTATCTTATTTATACTGATGCAGCGCACAAGTGAAAGTCGAAGAAAACACGTGTGGCGGAGAAAATTTCTCGAATGAGGAGGGACGGCAGAAATTGGGAGAGAACGGGGAAAGTATTAACTGGCGCTGACTAACTGTAACAATAGTGATAAGAGGCCTTTGTTTTAAATAATTTATAGAACAAAAATAGCAGCCAGTTTGCATGTTCGGATGAATACAAGTTTTAAGTAACGTACAAAAAACATTGGATACTACGGCATTTATGAAAGCGGAAGTTATGCCGTAGTTTTTGTTTCGTCTTTGCCACACGATTGAATACATTGAATAAGTAAATATAGATCAATCTACCCTCTTATTAGGACACAAAGGGAGGTTCCCATACCGCTTGATGAAAAACAAATATGAGACAAAATTTAACCCTTCATTCAAAAATTGATAGAAAAAAACTATTAAGACTTTTCTACTATAATTACTATCTACATATAAGTATTAGGCTGTCCCATAAATAATGGCCGCTTTGAAGCTGAGCTTCGCAAGATGCATGGCTGTAAAAATCACGAAAACAAAAGAATGACAAGGTGGTTCTAGAATGTGAATGGCGCATGCGTTGTGCTTGCTGGTCGTTCAGGAATTATCTACCTATCTCCTTAATTGGTGGGGTTCTTCAATTGGTGGGGTTCATGGTTACCTCATAGTTTCGAATTTTCTTTGTTGCGGCCATTATTTTTGGGACAACCTACTATTTCCGAGCATAAAAAGATAAAGAGAATTTCTGATAAAAGTTCAGCAGAAACGCAGTCCTAACAGCGGAATATGTCGAGTGCAAGGACTAGCGGCATCTCCTCCTAGTTGCTGCCATCTGCCCTCAATTGCTGCTAAAGCCTTCCTCCTTCAAGCTGCAAACGAAGAAGGATGGCAGTAAATGAGGGACGGATGGCAGCAACTTGGAGAAGATGCCACTAGGCCTTGTATTCGGCTTAATTCCGGCTTCCGGCTGCGCTCCCGCTGCAAAGTTATCAGAGGTACTTGTCGCAAGGAGCCTCTGCAATATAATTTACAACATTCTTCTGGATATTGCATGTTTCATGGAGAAGATCTAGCAAACAAATTGAAACAAGACAAAGAATATGCCCTGCTTTAAGAGTGGTGATTGGCTTTAATAAAGACAAAGTAGACGAAAAATTAGTTTTGCAGCTTATACAGAAGATCAGTTTACGGCCATAGTAGCTAAATTTTCGAGCAAACAACAAGATAGGGGGAGAACTAGTTTAGTGGCACGGTCAGTGGCAGCCGAATATCCTGGCATTCGTCGTGGCAGCTTTGCCTCCTCAGTCTTTCGACTTATTACACCAACTCGGAGCCGTCGACCGCAACGAGCAGCTGTTTCCTAATCATTGATTGCTACACGAGTTTAGGAAAGGCTATAACACCCCACCTAGCTCACTTTCTCTGCATATCCGAGCTTCGAGTGGAAAATTTGCTCACATAAATGACGTAGTCAGGAAGTGCAAGAACACACGTTAGTTCAGCTCGTTTTCGATGCCGAGGCTCCTTAGAAATGAGCGCAGGAATGACGTCAATATCGTCACTACAAACTCGCAAACCCGCACAAAACCTGCATCGACGAATGCGCTAGCTGACGATCTGCGAGCACTCCAACATCAAAGCCTCCACGGCCGCTGAAAAGCCCATAAACAAGCCTATGCTACCTACGGACAGAATTAATTGGGTAGAGTAGGCGCATCGCCAGAGGGCAATAAAGCTGAAACTCAGCCGCATCTTTGGCGCTGATGTAGTTATGCGATTACTTTTACGACATCCTGTCTTTCGCCTTACGTTAGCAACCTACGCTCCGTCCCTGGCCGACGTGTCTCATCCCCTCTCCTCTGGTAGCGATCGTTCCAAAACTCTGTTCGTCTAACTCTATGCGTTGTAACACAAAATGGCAGTTGGCGGCAGTGTTCGGAAGAGACGTTATGGACGGTTGAAAAATGTTTTGATAACGAAATCGACGGGAAAGAATTTTTGGGAGCCCTCGCCTACGCTTGAAGGCTCAGGATAGATTTTAAATGTGAATATATATGGATGAGTAGACTTAACGTCATCAGATTACACGGGTTTTTGAGAAATGGAAAGTTGTTAATGGAGAATACAGCAGAGTCCCAAGGCTACACACATGAAGAACAAGTTCCTCGCATTCTTGATGAGCAAAAAAAGAGTGTAATTCCAAATACTATGCTTAGATCCATGAATTTATTATTTAATACTTATCAATATTACAAAACGCAGCATTTCTGCAGCTTTACGTTACTATTTATTGCTGCTGATTTGCTATTTACTACATAGTGTCATAACTATCGTAACTACTCGAAGATAATCAAGGGCCAGTAAAGTCTCAACTGTCCCCAAAAACTTGCATTGTTCGAGAAAGGAAAAAAATTCTGGAAACAAGGAAGCAAGCTGGAATAAAGTAGAATAGCTTTTCCTTCATTTTTCTTCTTCCTCATGCAAAAATAGAACAATAATTATGTAGGAGACATACCATAATAATTCAATAAATCGCGAAAGAGAAGGATATCACTTCCATTAGATATGGAAGAAGACCAGTTTACAGAACAAACAACAAGTCGGAGAAGATGCTCCAGCTGCCAGTCGCTTGAGCACTCTTCTCCGCGTTATTGCCCTCGTCCCGTCAGCTTTACGACCAAAAGTAGATCTTTTGGGAGCAAAAACACACACATGCAGCTTCCAGGCACCCTGGATCTATTCCTACGGAGCGCATATCATACATATATTAATCGTCACTTTAGAAAATTTCACATAAGTAAGAGTTCAATATTTACCACATTTACCTATATCTTTAATACGCAACATCCAATGAATGGAATATTGGTGCAACGGCTCCCCCCCCCCCCCCCCCC
>JARK01001399.1:338459-366695 GCA_000688135.1 Ancylostoma ceylanicum | reverse complement strand
ATCTCGACCTGTTACCTGCCCAACTATTTTCCAAACAATCAACTGTGCAGATCTGGCACAGTTGCCTCACTGGAAGGAGTTGAACAGGTTTCGAAACTGTAGCACAAAAAAAAACACGCTTCACTGAAGCCCTGTAGCAGAGAAGCACTGCAGAGACAGTGCAAGCAGCTCGCGAACAGGTAGCGAGTCCGCCTCCGCAGCTAACTCATTCGAAAAAAAAAACAGGAGCAACGTCATTTCCACGATGCGAAGAAAAAACGCGTCCGAGTGCGTATGCGCCCGCATAGCAACGCCTCCATTAATGGACGGAGACGCGTTTTTCTGCTACATATGACGAAACGAGACGGAATCGAGCAAGAAATAGCAAATCAGCCCCGAGCAGCAGCGTCGAATAGTGTTTCCAATTAGTCTCGACACATGTGAAGTAATCACAGCTACGGCCGGTAAGAGGAAATGAGTAAAACTGAGGAAAAGGCGTAAATATGCGCGTTCCAGAGACTTCTCCCCAGAGAAATGAGCAGGTTGACATGTGCGACGCTAGCCACATCCATATCCGAAAATTGCTGTTGTCCTGGGAAAATTCGCCAACGACAGCGGACAGCGGCGGGTAGTTCTCGGTATGATTGATAGACTCCAGATTCGGGTAGCTCCTACATTAGTCATTCGAAAGTGCATTTCGGGGAGTTATTTACTACACACCACCAATGACATGTGCAATGGCTTAAAGGCTGCTTGTGATCACTTCAAAGTCGAAGCATCATATTTGCCCCTAGCCAATACCAGTGGCGATCCTTGGAACATAGGGAATAGCAAACCAGCGAGTAATTTTCTCCCAAATCTGAATACCAACGAGCTTTCATTTTTTTTTTGGCCAGGAACACCTGTCCATGTGATCAAAACACTCTCGCAGAACCTGCAAGTTTACTGCATAAATCATCCGTGCGTGTTACGTTTGATTCGAAAAAAATTTGAAAGTTGCTTCAATATTCTTAATTTCTCACTTCTGAAACTATTATACAAGGCGGGCTATTTCTAGTTTTTGGGGAGAACGTGTAGTTGGAACAAAAGGGGTAGTGAAGATGAGAAGGAGAGCGAATGCGAAGAGAGGGAGAGGCAAAGAGGCAGTCAAGGTCTCTGGTGGATACTTGGAGAGATTGAGAGAAATAACGAGAGGAGGAGAATGTGGGCTTTCCTACAGCAGACCTTAGATCTTAGATAGATTAGAGCCAGTATGCAGACCTCCTGTGTCTCTGCCCAAAAACGCCGCACCGCGGTCCCGCCCTTTGTCTAAGGCCCGTTGGAGTTCATTGTAGCATTTGTTACTTACGGGTGATCAAATTGTGAGTGCTAGAACAATCTTTGCACCTATGCAACTGTTTGAGATTCTCTCCCATATGTAGCCAGTTAGTGACTCCTATCCCACAGTTCTATGAAATTCATCCATTGGTCCCCAACAATGGATCAGGGACATTTTTTATTCATTTTTCATGCGATGACCACCGTAGAAATGTGAAAAGCGAGAAATAAAGGCAGGAATCTGGTACAGGTGAAGTTCAGTTTCTGCTCGCAAGGAAACAGTATAGAAAGAAATCGGAAGTGCCAACACAATAAAGAATGATTCACTGCGCATATCCCATGATGGAATTCATATCTGCCCTCCACATAGCTCCCACGTCACTGACTAGGTATTTATTCGTCATAATACACTTCCAAGCACCAGTAAGGTCTAAATACATCAACGAAAACATTCTAGAAGGAGTGACGCCAGACGCCTACGTGTCGAGGCAACGAAGTACAGCACAGCTGGTAATTGACGGATTATGACGCTTTTAATGCGTAAGCAAAGTCATTATAGCCTGCTGAAAGGTAAAAGAAAGACGAAGTGCAGCGAGCGAGCACATAGGTGTGAACGATACTGTGACGGCTGGCCGTCAGCTTCTATCCGGCTTGAGAGAGTGCAAACACGGCATCCGACAGAGCTGTCGGATCCTCTGCAAACATGACAATAACTTTCTACTGAACTTTTTTCGTCCGAGCGGGCTTCGGCTTCACTCTTAATCGCGCTCTTGCACCGGATTTCGAGATAAGAGCAAGAAACAAGAAAAGATGGTCGCGCTTTCAAGTAGACAGATATTCTAATCAAGGCTAGAGAGTAGACTGTGTTAGCCTGTGGTAGCGAGAGACCAATTAAATTTGTTGAGGTCGATAAATAGTGACTCACAATCAAATAAAATCGATAACAAAGAGAAGCATTTTCATAAGTCTAACCAACAGTGGCGATCACATACGAGGAGAAAAAAGACGTGGGAGAAAAAAATTAGGGTCCTCGTCAAAAAGGGACCCTTATACCTAGAAGTTCTGCGAGAAACTTACTAATAATGACTTAAACTGGAGAAAATGTATAGCAAATGTTTAGAAATAATAATGGATACAGGCTATTGAAAACCTTACTCTATTCTTGATTCAATATCGTGTCAACACATACACATTATTGAGGCTACATCTATAAATTTTGAAAGGGAAAACTCCAGCAGTTAGCGTACTTACAATGATTAGATTCGAGATACGTATACGTCTGAACATCGTTTGCGTAACCTATGCTACGAATATGGCGCAACTTTTGTAGTGGCAGACAAAATACTGCGCTACGATAAACAAACTCCTGCATATGAATAAATTTCTGGTCATACACAGAGTTCATCCTCCTTCTAAAAAAGTAGGATGGTTCAAAGTGGAACGCATAGACGAAGAAGTTTGATAGAATGAATGGACAGTTCTTCCGCCCAATGCTGTTTTCGCAATGTCACAAGGCAGGGTCAAGCAATTCAAAGAAAAATACTTTCTCAGGACAGTTCTTAGAACAACGGAACCTATTTCAAGACTTTCAGATATCAACTACTCCTTTTTTTGTTATCTCCTAAGCGCGAGCAACTCTCCGAACAATGAGAAAGGAAACAGTGTAGGAAAAGAGAATGATCAACAGCAGTACGCGCGAACGGTAGCTAGATAGACATTCTGCACTTTCTTCGTATCTGTGTAGTTCTACACGAAATGATGGCAAAATGGAAGAAAGAGCAATTAAAAGCCCTCAGAAAAAAGCTAACCCATATGGTACAACCAGTAAGTTCTAATTTCACAAAATTCAAAGCACACCTGTTCGTCCAATCCCGTTGCGCCGCCGTTTGTTAACCATGCCAGGTTCCACTTCATGAATCCATCACTTTGACGCCGTTCATTGTGCCATCCTTGAAAAACAAGTCATATTGAGAGTATATGCATAGAAAAACATCGGTAGTAGAACATACCGGACTGTCATCATGGTTTTTACACACTTCCGCCTTATACCCGACATAACGACGGCGCTGGATGGTTGCCTAGGAAATTGACCGCTAAATAAGGGGTTGAGCAATGTCATGAACGAATAGCGGTAACAAAAACACAGGAAGGAAGTGATTCTGATGACTTTCTGAACTGGAGAGAAAGTCGTCACCCAACCACGGCATGCAACTATAACAAAACCACACGATCCTTACCAGGAAACAAAAAAGAACCTGTGGCAGATCTACAATTTAAAAATGATCAAAAGGATGAAACCTGACGGAAGAAGTAAAAGCGACATAGCATTATTCATGTGTCTTCACTGAATGATATTTGGAAAACAAAAAATACACTCTTTAGAAGGATTCCTACCAGGAGGAAGGGAAATCAGCTGGAACGACTTAGATTGTCTGAACATTCGCGCCACATTGTGACAGCCGCGAAATTGCGGACAGCCGCAATATTGCGGATTTTTTTTTCGCTGACACTTTCTTGCGGCCGCTCAACACCACCGCAGCAACGCAGTTTCATTGCGGTAATCCATCGGCTTTGACATGTTCTGACATGCATCACGTGTATTTTGATTTATTTTAACCTTCGTTTTCCGTCCAAACTTGTTAGAACTGTGGTAGAACGTGTCGGGACGTGAGAAAACCAGAGAGCCAGGGCAGGATTATCGGACCCTTACCACCCGCGCGCGTCAGGCCCTAATAGGACGGTGTATAGAAAGCAATTGTTCCCGGAGTTTTTTCATGATGAACAGTTCATCTTTGATCTAAGACAATCAATAAGGTGCTAAGGTGAGTTAAGGCCCATTTTGAACCGTGTTTGGCCCTTTTTCTCCAAGTTCAAGAAGGCACAATGGCCTGACGCTATGCGAGCGGGTGGTACGTGTCCGTAGACGGGAGCAGGACGACCGCAACTGTAAATTCTAGACTTCCCGCTCAATCAGAAATTACGTGCAAGATTGCTCAAGCAAAATATCCATGATATGTACGGGAGGGATAGGTTATTGTACATCGGTTACTGACCTATCTCTCTGCGGTCGTACTATGCTTTGCACTGTGCCTTGTTTCGCTTAATAAAACGAAATTTGCTCTATATTCTGTTTACAAACGTGCTCTGTATACTTGCGAGGTAACAAAAAATCTATGGGAAACATATAGTGCATATCTTCGGTGCCGCCAAATGCAATAATCTGCCCCGCAATTTCGGCTCAAACAGTTGTAAAAACAGTATTTGACAACGATTTTAAGTGAAATAAAAACTCAGCTCATGTTTTTGAAGTCGATTACGGGATGAATGTACAAAATCCACTCAAGACAGATGATGATCGAAACACAGAACGACGCTGTTCCAAAATTTGCTTGGATGAGAAAACCAAGCCATAATAGGTTTCGAGAGACACAGTAGGCCTCGAAAGCTATAGTCATCTTGTATCATTCTTATCCTAGTTCACAGATCACATCAACTCCCTGGCTGCTGTCCTGTTTTCTACTGAAAAATTTCTCAAAAGCAAATTTGGCGCAAACCGACCATGACTGGGATAGTTTAGAGCATAGTCATAGTTTTTGCTCTCATACATTTTCATAATCCGCGTTCATGAGAAGCCTTGGGCATACTCGGAGAGCACTTCTTGCGCTTTTGGAAACATTGAGCAATAATCCGCAGTTTAAAATTTCATGGATTTTCCAGGAGAAATTGCCACAACGACCTTTTTTTTCAAAAATCTGTTTCAAGGCCAGCTGCTTGAAGTCGAAACCTTCCCAGAAAATCTGGCTCCAACTAAAGGACACTTTGAACCTTTCTTCACCTTCGGGCGGAGAAAAGAGCGGAACAACGCATTGGTTAGGGGAGTCTGCACTATGTATACACATCAGGAAGCAATCCCGTTATTCTCGGGTCATCCTACTACAACATTCTTCACGGAAAGACTGTTATGAAGCAAATCGGCTTGAAATTCGGCTAATACAGCGCGTTCCACTGATCTTAGAGAAATTTTCACATTATACCTTTGTCATAGATCTCTCCAAACATGGGAAAAAGGAGCTGCTGATGCCACGAAGGAATCCAGCCAAAGTTCCGATTTTAACGACATCGAATTTTCACACTTCTGTGCATATTTTAATGAGTCTTTACTCGTCCAAAAAATTAACGGTATGAGCCGATTTCTGAATAATTCATGCTGCAAAAACATCATCTACACAAAACATCAAACAAAAAAAACATTTATTTTTCTCATACTCGTCACGGTAAAGCATGGCAAATCAAGGGCTTATCGGTTTGTTTGTGTGATCACGATTTACAACAATAGGCGAAGAAATGTCCATGACGACAATCAGATCCCTCGGGACAGAAATCGTGATCGCACGACTTCCCGAACAGTACTGCCTGGAATGCAAATAAATCAGTTGATCGAATAAACCGAGAAGACAGATATTTAACAATGAGCAAGGCAGCGTAATAAACTTTTTCAAGTCACAAATCGGAGTGTAACCACCTGCGTGCGTCCAAGAGGCAAATTATGTAGACTGCGTGCGTTAGTGGCCGCCACAGACAGAAGCAAAAAGTATAAATTGCTCTTTAGACGGACCACGAAGGTAGAAAAGATTCGTTAACATGGTGTGTTCTTTATGAATGAGAACATAGTGTGGCCGCTGCGACACATCATACGTGTGCGTTTCATCGGCGTCTCGCTTAGCAGCTAACCTGTCCTTGCTCACGCAGGATAAACACGCGCAATAGTAGTATAAATCTCTCTTTCTCTCCCTCTGATGTGGCGGGGCATGAAACACAGGTAATTCCATAGATTCACTGTTTGCACTTTGCATTTCAAAAGACAACAGAACTGTTGAATTCCATTCGTGGACCTTCTTGTGCAAAACTGTCTACGACCACGCTTATTGAGCAGGCGGCTCGCCCCTTCATGAATTGAAAGTAATGTGTGTGGCATTTCAATTTATTTCCTCATT
This sequence comes from Ancylostoma ceylanicum, assembly GCA_000688135.1. Classification (NCBI taxonomy): domain Eukaryota; kingdom Metazoa; phylum Nematoda; class Chromadorea; order Rhabditida; family Ancylostomatidae; genus Ancylostoma; species Ancylostoma ceylanicum. Next base: position 360,405 of record JARK01001399.1, on the reverse strand, counting down.
TCATTCCTGTGAGTCAAAGGTCATGAACCATACCGGATATCCAAGTGTTCTATCCGTAACAAGTTTCTTATTTCCACAGTCCGGCTTCTGGTTAGCGTTGTATTTCTCTGAAATAATGAATGAAGGAGGGGAGCAGTGAATATAAGGATCAATAATTCGAACAAGTTCCCAACCGATGGCTTTATTGTCACAGCACAATCCTACAATAAATCCCTTCCTGCACGTCGATCCTTTCGGACATTTCGTGTTGTCGTCACAGTGCGAAGTACCATCCTTTCTCGTGACAGGTGGTGTGTTAGCCGGGCACGTAAGGTAATCCACTAAGTACTGTTTCAAAGAAAACTTTCAAAACAAGGAAATCATAATCATCGGAAACCAACTTGGTAGGCATTTTATGTGACAGCGAATACTCGACTCAAAATTGTTACCATTCCCACCACAGCCACTGTACTTAAATGGAAGACACGTGAGAGTTTTAGCATCCAGATGGTACTGAAATTAGTAGTGACTTCCCAAATGGAAGAAAGAAGGGAGGAACAGAGAAAATGAAAACACCAACTCTGATAGAAGGCGTTTTGTCGCAGATTTCATCTCCGAGATGAACTGACTCATTGCATGGTGAGCGCAGATCAAGCCCTGAAATTCATCATATATTGGGCAGTTGTCCCACCAAACTGATAGCATGACCTTCTTTTAATGGAGATCAGCTATGAGCACCGTTTGAGCAGATTCATCCGGTTTTGACCATGACTGCTTACGAGTAACATTATTGTAAACAAGCAAACAATAATAATCCCAAACACCTTCCAAAACAACTGTTTAATTTTTTTTTCAAATATCCCAATTACGTTCCGGGCAACCCAATAGTTATGAAGCTTTGGAAACATGGTTTTTTCTCATAGTCATTTGTTTGCAAATTTGCTCACTCACAAGCAATGCGCTAATAGAGGAAAAATAAAGATTCCATGGACCAAGATATGTTTTAAAAAATTTTAGTAGTTACGGAGAAATACGAATCTTATCACAACAAAAATATGTAAGTGGAACTGAACACAAATTGAATTCGAAATGAAAAACATAAATATGGACGACCTGCTCCCTTGAAATTTGATTTCTTATTTATTTATTTATTTATTTATTTATTTATTTATTTATTTATTTATTTACGCCATACATCGTGAGGGCGTGCCAATTTTTTAAGCTTTATTTCTTGATTGAAATTATGTGATGAAACTCCTATTACAACGATCCCAAGACACAAATTATCGAATTGTCGTTTTTATACTGTTAACTTCCCAAGTTCGACTGTTATTTTTCCCTCAGTATTTGTAGAATAGAGCCGATGTACAGAAAAACTACAAATAAATAGATACATGGTAACAAACAAAAATAATAAATAAACCCAGGAAAATGAACAGACATTGTCCATTCTAGTGCCAGTCACAAAGCAGACAGTAATTATAAGCGCTCAAATTTTTATGGATTTTACATGACCAAACTATACAAAGAAGTGGTCACCTTGAATTTGCAGTGGAAGAGCCACGAGGAGCAACAGTTGCCACATACCAAATCTTCCAATCTCAACTGAATCCTGAAATGAAATACAACGGCTAATTTAAGAGTTCGAGGAAGCATCAGAGAGTAAGGGGAAGTCAGCAGGATTCGTGCTACAGTGCAAATTTCTCCATAAATTGTGAACCTTTGCCATTAGGTCCTGACTAACGGCTATGTTGCTTTGTCATGGATCAAAGGAGTGGGGAAGGGGGGGGGGGGGTATTTCCAGCTCGAAGTATTAATTCAGTGAAGGAGTTGTGAAACGGGGCTATTTTGAAGCACAATCTAAATAGTGTATTTCACGGAAATTCATCAAGGATCCACGGCGCCCTATCAGTTTTCTTATGCCACTATCAGCACTTGCCTTTTTACAAGAAATTTTTTTCCTCCAGAAAAGGGATGTTCTCACACTATATGTACCTACAGAAATCCTCATGATAAGCACGACGTTGGCGAATAGAAGCAACCAAAATTCCCCTCACGAACCTTCTCGCATAGCATTTTCACTTAGGGTTACCAATTAAGCCCGATATTCGAGTTCAGGGCACTTTATACTAGTCAGAAGCTAACCCTATCCTTCATCACACAGACGCACGCGCGTCCAACGCACGCATCAAGCATAAATTATCCATGAATTGTTTTTTGCAGATATGACTCTGGTACTTGTACACCGGCGGTTTCCGCCTGGATTCCTGGGAAACTCCGCCTAAATTGCTCGGAAAAGTGTGAGGAATCCCCCAGGAATTTAGACGGAATTTACAGGAAACTTAGGGGAAATTTAGGCGGAATTTACAAGAACACAGGTGAAAACGCGCAAATGCGCGATCAAACGTGATCAACGGATAAAGGCGATGAAGCACGATCTAGCTTCACGGGTAACGGCAGCAACTCCTGTCGATACAAGCAAAAATCTGCCCAACGTGGTTCAACACGTCGCTGCAGTGGAGTGGCACAACAATACAGTAGTAGGAGGGGCTCATCTTGAATGATCTAATCAGCTCGCTTATCTGTAGGGGCTGTTGCTCCGTATTACAGCGAGGTGGTTTTTTGTGCCTTTAACATTGGTAAATTCAATAAATTTTGAAATCGATTCCGGTTTTGCGCTAAGATGCACAAACGAGTTTAATGGGGCACATCCAATAACCGATATCAGTGAAAGTGAAATAGAACGTGGAATTTCTCTAATATTTTTTGCGATTATTTTTATTTTTTTTTCGTCGCGTTCTGTTTACTCTTCTTCCTTCAAAAGCAACGATACGTGTCGCGCATGCTAGCAAACGCGACGCGAATTNAAAAATAAGAGTTCAATTCCGTATGTCTTCCGAAATTCTGTGTAAAATGTTTGTATCCCGCTGGAAAGAAAAGGACTGGTGATTCAGATTGAGCATGTTTCTCGTCAACATCTCCCTATGAACGCTTTTACTGGACTCTACACACCTGGAGCCAGAGACAGGAACAAACCGTCAATTTCGTCAAAAATTTCATTTTCATGAATCTTGCTAATAAAGCAAGCCTCGAAATTTTCCTGTGAGTATCTGATTGCTTGTTAGCAGCACAAATCGAAAAAAAAATCCGCGGCTGGGAATGCACGGTTTATCCTTGGAATCACCGTGAATCCTCTTTTCACCATTTTTTCACTCCAGTTGACAATTTCTGCTCTCCCCTTAGGTGAGAGACTGCTCATCGAAACTAAACGCATTTATATCGAGAATAAAATCGCATTTTACCCAGATTCAGTGGAGTGATCTAGGAGAGAAACGAAAATATTTCCGAAAGTACTGTATTCTAAGCTCTAAATGTGTAGAATGCGTGCAATTCCATCCAGAAGCATTTCCTGGAGCGACAAAGTTGAGGCAAGAAGGAGAACACTATGCCTTATCGCAACCTCAAATATTGTCCTGATAGCTCATTCCAATCCTGAGATACAGATTTTATATTTTCATCAGTTGATCGCCTAAATCGGCAGCATGCTAAATATATGGCCGCCACTGTATGTTTTCGGAGGTGCAGCTTTCGTAGAATTACCTGGGCCATTGTGTAGGCTCCAAAACCCTCAAAATTTCAGACATGAGAGTCACCGTGGATGCTGATTTCGTTATGGAGCAACGGAATCAACCTTCATGGCGGATTCGCTTCTTCCTGGTTAAGCGGGCAGGTCTAATCCTAATTGTTGCAGGCTCAACTATTTGTGTCTGGATATTAGAACCACGATCCCGCTCACCTGTCCTATGTCCGCCCATGGAAGCGGATAATCTTCCTGAACTTTAATTTTTTTTTGCAAATTTGCGTTAAAATTGTAGAAAACGAATCAATACCCCTTGTACACAAGAATCACGACAAAAGAACAGACAAAAGTAGCCACACGTAGTAAACTTGTTTTGAGTAATTCTAAGGTAATTCAATCAAATGACAATAATCTGAAATAAATTAGTGTTTTGCTTTCCTAGGAACTTACTGTATACATGGGATAGCACATGGACTTTAGTAATTAATACGTACGAAGTTTATACCATACAAAAATAGCTCACATAACAATGAACGCACTCTGGGCATTCGCCAGATGTGGTTGTTGCCTCAGAATTTCTGGGAAACTACGAGTAGTCCAAGCATTCCGCGAAATCCTGTCGGTTTCAACGTGAATTTCTGGTGAATTTCCGGCACATCGTGCATTTTCAAGACTAGTAGCAGACCTCTATTGAATTTTTGGTAAATTTCGATCAAATTCTGGCAATCGTCAAATTTCTCTTTTTCTGTAATATGGGTAGACAAGTTCTCTACTGCTCCAAGCTTCCCTAAACCAGATTTTCACCCCAGAAAGGTTATGTTGACAGTTTGGTGGTGTTGTAAGGCTGTTATTCATTATAGCCTTCTGCAACCTGGTCAGGCTGTTACATCAGAGTCTTACTGTTGTGACTAAGACCTGATGTATGAAAAGTTGCGACAAATGTGGCCGGCAGTGGTAAACAGAGGTGGGCCTGTCCTGCTCCAGGATAACGCTAGGCCTCACACTTCAAAACTCACCCGGCAAAAACTGACGCAGTTAGGCATCGAGGTTCTCCCTCACCCACCTTACTCTCCAGACTCTCCCCTACCGACCACCACTTTTTCCGGGCTCTCGAAGCAAAGCTGCGTCAGCAGCAGTTTCCTGATTTGGAGCATGTTGAAATTGCCTTCCAAGAGTTCTTAAAATCTTGTGATCTCAGTTTCTATTGTAAAGGTATAAGTGACTTACAGGATCGTTGGCAGAGATGTGTAGAATCTGATGGATTTTATTTTGATAAATAAAGTTGAGTTTAAACAGAGTTACAGCATTTTGAACTGGACTGTCTATTTCGGCAATTAATTTCGCAACAACCTGATATTATTTATTTATTACTCTGCTTAAGACAGACGTTATGAAACAATGACAAACACCGCTAACATAAAATAATCTTGTCCTGGATACTTCGGTACTTCAATAAATGAAACGAACATTTCAAACGTAGAAGGAGCACCGTAAGGTGTCCTATCCCAATCTAACTATAGTATGTTTTGCAATACGTTCGAAGAATACAAAAGATACAGGAGCAGTTTTCGGCTTACTCCACTTGAGGTATATCAGACCTGTTCTAACTGTGGGTGAGGTTGCTTCTAATGAAGTTTTAAGTGATCTAAAGGATGGTTTGTCTGTCCCACCCTTCACTAGGAAAGGTCGTTCGGAGAAGAGTTCTCTATTTGACTTGGAATATGTTACTAACTCGAAAGCGATATGGGGTGGGCAGAGGCCCACCCCATATCGTTTTCGAGTTAATAACATATTCCGAAACTCCTCGATGCGCTGATTCCGGCAATGTATATAGGCTGTAGGGAAAGTTCTCGCGGTTTTTGAAACGTTACATTTGATTGACTTTTTTAAAACATGGAAACACATCAAGAAGTGAATCAATCATCATCACGTACTATCACTATTTGACATTTTTTGGGGAGCGTTTCGATGCCATCGGCGTGGAACTGTGATAGCGTTGACTCGAAAAATTTGTTAAACCAACGGTGCAAGTGCAAGTCTTCATCATCGCACGCTCTCCCTTGCGAGGCGTTGGAGAGAATCAAGAGAAGTGAGTAATCTTTTGGCACAGGATCAGGCCTGTACGGTGGTGGAGTCAGCACTTCCCATCGGAACCCCAGTAGCTTCTGGAGAATCACTCTTGTAGTGAGCGGACGAGCACCACTGTGCAGGAATCGAATTCTGCCGTAATTAGGACCCTTTCGTGCGATCTTTGCTGTCGTTCTATCCAGCCGCTGACAGTATCGGTTCACCGTGAGAGCAGTGTAGCGTGGCAGTACCTCGCAGGGTATGATGCTTTTGCGTCACATCAATCACAGATCATAACCTTCAGAGGGTAATGACCTGCCTTTGGCTGCAGCTCACGCCGCTCATCCTTGTCAACCCAAGGTGGACTGCTCTTGATGTTGAGCTACAGACACCACTTCTTATCCGCTGTGGAGGTGGACTCCATCTTGTTATTTATGCGTCTGTACGAGGTCAAATCAAAAGCCACCTCGGCACCTCGCTGCAGACCGCGTTCCGTCAAATCATCATCACACACTGTGACAACTTTTGTACCTTTCCCAAAAGAGGCAGATGATCGACAATGGTGACAAAGTGAACATCCAAGATTTGCGTCCTTCCACACATCGTTTGCTGAGGATCTGAAACTACCAGCTGCCGCAATCGACCATTGTCCACTCCGAATGCGCGCCCCGACCATGACGAAAAGCCCCGACCATGACGAAACATTGAGGTTGAAGTCGCCGGCATGAAAGCGTCTGGACCAATCTCGTGCAGTGCGTTCATTCACTCCACCGGTCCCAAATATAGCGTTAATACGGCGACTGGATACGGTTGCTAATTCACCAGAATTGAATCCGTATACTGGAAGGTCGCAAATGTACTGTTTCGAAATATCTCTCTGGCAGGGGTTGTGCAGGAGTTTACAGTGAATGATACTAATAAGGTTGCGTATAGCTGACCTCCTCAAATATACAGAAGATCGGTCGCTGCAAGGCAACGTGGGGTTAAAAAAAAGCACACTTTTAAAAACCGCGAGAACTTTCCCCACAACATGATAGTTGGAATTTCCGAAAATGGTCTCTAAACCCGTTTTCTGTGACGGGGTTTGTACCAGTTTGCTGGAGTGAATTTACGTGCAAAGACGTGTATCACTGTTGGTTTTATTGATCGGGTAGGCCAAGACTTGTTCGCCCGACGTTGCAGCTGTGGCGGGCAGCCGCCACAGTTTGCAGCCAAGAAGCGGGGACTTCAACCCTGCTAAAAGCGGGGGTTTCGTCACTTCTGTGACTTTTGCTGTACACTGTTGGAATAAGCGTGGCGAGGGGATCAAAAATCTGCTGATATCGTCGACGCGAGAAACAAGGTGATCCCTTGCCTTTAAGTGAGAGGATGCCCAAATGATCATTCCTAAAGCAGGTTTTAGGGGTCCTGGCATGCAAGAACCACCACTTTGCAACATACAGGGTGGGTTATAAATACGGTAACAAAGAAAGTGGGAGCTGAAAAATGAATTTTGCTGTGATTTGGAGCATTGTCATATGACTTATGTTCATTGTTTCCTACTAAACCAAACAACCCCCAGAAATATCCTCCATTCGTTAGAAATCAGACCTTGAGACATGCATTGATGTCACGAACCGCGACGCGTAAATGGTTGGAGTCAAATTGATCCTTCGTTTTTCTGAAGTGCTTTTTTGAAAATTCCGGATTTCCATGGATGATAGAAGATGCCTAGGTTTTGAGTGCCTCGATTACCTACCATCGCTATTCATTCTGTTCTGAGCAATTGAGTATCCACACGACAGATCCAGCATTTCCTAAAATATATTGTTTCCCCAGTCTTGAACCAGACGTAACCTTAGCGCAGGAGCACTGTACTGAAACGTTTGAAGCAAAATGCCAGTTGAGATTGACTTCAAGACAGAACACGCCTCTTCAAAAGAAAAACAAGTGATGTTGCCGTATTTTTGGCCCAAACTGTATTGATGTGTTGTTTTGCTCGACAAACTCGTCTACGTCAAATGAGCCCCTGGAAGCTCAAAACCTTCTCGTGAACGTTCATGAATCCCACCACAGAATATCACGTTGGCCCCTCATCTGATAGGTCATGGCATGGATGAGATACTTGCCCAGCACTTATTGGAAAGCAAACAAAGGAATAAATGGCATGATGGTCGTCCATTGAGTTAGCCGGCATCCAGGCAACCAGGAAGTCTTCAGGTTTTTCAAATTTAAAGGACTAATTTTAATCAAGGCTCCATGGGAATATAAAAACGTCAGTTCCATTATGCATCTCTTTTCTTTCTGAAGCACCATAGCCATTTATATTCTTATCTCGAGCACTATTTTGCATATTCAAAAAGATGACGGACGGCCACATTATTAACATTTTTGGCATGAATATATGTGGTGGCTTATTTTTCAAATGTGCAGTAATTGAAGAAACGACACATGACGTATGGAATTCATGGAACACTGTGACAAGATAATGAGACTTACAGCATAGTGTACATATGATTTAAGGTTGAGGTCTTCGGCCATGACAATAACTCGCAGTCAGAGTGGGTCTCTGCAATTGACCATGAACGAGAGCAGGCACTATTCCAACTTGAAGAAAGTAAAGGGTTCTCTGGTACTTGTACACCGGCGGTTTCCGCCTGATTTCCTGGGAAACTCCGTGTAAACAGTGTATTTTCGCGGATTCCCGCCGANGCGGAAACCGGCGGTCGACCGAATTTAACAGGAATTTACCGGGAATTCAGGGGAAATCCGCCGGTAGTTCTGAAAATGTACGATTTACACGAGATTTAGCCGGAATTTACGTGGAAACCGGCGGAATTTCGCGAAAATACACTATTTACACGGAGTTTCGCAGGAAATCAGGCGGAAACCGCCGGTGTACAAGTACCAGAGGAGGGGAAAAAATAAACTGTGCAGAATGAGCCAATTCTAGAAATGAAATGTGAGGGAAATGGAAAAGGAAAAAGAGGAAGATTTGATGCTATAAAAATCGCTGTAGAGAAGCAGTGACATAAAGGGCAATTTATTCTAGTCAAGTGCACACATCCTTTTCCGAAAGATTTTCTGTGAAGGCCGGTCAACGCAGCACGTACCTCCTCGATGAGGAGATCACGCTGCCGCCGTTAGATCGTAAACGCGTGCGTTTGACATGCGTCAGCGATGCGACAGGCCCCTATTCTTCATCATATAGGCGCACGCTCGTCAAACGCACGCATCTAGTATAAATAACTCTTGAGAGCACAAAACAGAACAATTTATACTAGAGCCGTTCGTTTGACGGGAGTGCGTCTATTTAATGAAGGATGGGCCGAGCCGCATCGCTGACGCAGCTCAAACGCACGCATTTGAGGCCTCGCGCGTTCGTCTGATGCTCGATTTCTCTGAGGATGTGCAAGCCGCGTTGAACGGTCTTCATGGAAAATTCTTCACAAATGCATCTGACTAGTATAAATCGCCCTATCAAGGGAAAGGAGTCATGTCGGAGATGGCGAGAAACAATGCTCATCAAACCAACCTAGCTGCGGATGTTCCACGCCAATAATGAAACGGAATGCTTCGTAGCGATGGAGCTATCACAGAAAACAGAACAAAACAAGGAGATACAAGATGATGTATGATCAGAGAAAACTGAATGAGATGAGGGCAATTTATACTAGCTGCGTCTTTTGACACGCTTGCGTCTGTATGCTCAAGGATGGGCCTAATCGCGATTCAGACGCAAGTCCGCATGCGTTTGCAACACTGTGCTCTGGTACTTGTACACCGGCGGTTTCCGCCTGATTTCCTGGGAAACTCCGTGTAAACAGTGTATTTTCGCGGATTCCCGCCGATTTCCGCGTAAATTCCGGCTAAATCTCGTGTAAATCGTGCATTTTCAAAACCACCGGCGGATCTCGCCTAAATTCCCGGTAAATTCCTGCTAAATTTGGTCGACCGCCGGTTTCCGCCTAAACTCCGCTTAAATTCCGGGTAAATTGGGAAAGTACTGAATCATGCGAAAATTGGTCCAACTTTTTGCTAGATCTCTGCAAAGCTGTGTTTGCACTTCTTCGCGAGGCAACCAGGTAGCGACAATGACCACAACATGTGCAGCGCCACAGGTGAAGCTGTATTTATACTTTGTCGCGACTCTATCGTCGCGTAGAAGTAAACTGTTCAAGAGCGCCGGGTCCCGCGTGGATGCTTACACAAGTCAAGTTGTGGTTGCGCAGTAGTGGTTGGCGTTTATTCTCACGATGCGACGTCGTGAATTCCCATTGTTTCCTGTCTAAACTTTTTCCTCCAAAAGCGACGCGACAGACCAAATTCGCGTTGCATCTGCTGGCATGCGCGACGCGGATTCGGCTCAGGCCGTTGCTTTTAGAGGAACAAGGATGAAAAGATCGCGACGAGAAATATAAAATGAACATAAATACAAAAAATATTAGGGAAATTCCACGTCCTATTTCATTTTCACTGATATCGGTTCATGGATGTGCCCCATTAAACACGTTTGTGCATCTTATGGCAAAACAGGAATCAATTTCAAAATTTGTTGAATTTACCAGTGTTAAAGGCACAAAAAGCACCTCGCTGAAATACGAAGCAACAGCCCCTACAGATAAGCGGGCTGATTAGGTGATCAAAGATGTGCCCAGTTGCTGCTGTGGTGCTGTGCCACTGCGGCTACGAGATGAACCACGTTGGGCAGATTTTTGCTTGTAACGACAGGAGTTGCTGCCGTTACCCGTGAAGCTAGATCTACTCCATACTCTCTAACCGTTTATCACGTTTTGTCGGGCATTCGCGCGTTTTCACCTGTGTTCTTGTGAATTCCGCCTAAATTTCCCCTAAGTTCCCTGTAAATTCCGCCTAAATTCCTGGGGATTCCTCACACTTTTCCGAGCAGTTTAGGCGGAGTTTCCCAGGGAATCAGGCGGAAACCGCCGGTGTGCAGCTACCAGAGTGTTCGTTCACGGCAGCAGCGCGGTACTTTCACTCGGGAGGTGATGGTCTCCATGGAACATTCTCCATAAATGGACGTGTACTTCAGACGCTCGATTAACGCACGCACCTGGTATAAATTGCCCTATGCATTACAAGGTCAATACATCCACAGCATGCGAGCGTCCGAGAACGGCGCGTCCAAAAACGGGCAGAACCATTGCTTGTAAGTTGTGATTATACTTCCACAAATGCTCGAAAAAAAAATCGTCGCGAAGGCTGATATTGGAAGTATCAACTGGCATCGGATGGTGCTCATAAAGAATAAATCAAAAGAAGAAAATGGCGAATTTTAGCAGATGCATCAAACATACAACAGAACCAGCCATTCCCGATGGTTACTTGTGGTCTGGTGAACCACCAGGCTGCAAACGTGAGCGTCCGATTTGCGTCTTGACTGCATCGCAAGTGAACTTCAACCATCCCTCACTAGAGACGTGACGCACGCATGGTGCACGCACGCAACCGGTATAAAATGCCCCAAAACGGAGAATGAGATGAGCAGACTTATGAGCCGCAGTGACATTTATTCCGATGAGCAATCCTCTGTTATGTGTTGGATTTTTGGGTTAAAGTTTGAAAAGCGAACTTAGTTCAGATTAAACGAGGGAAGGCTACTCCAGAAATTTTTTTTACTACTTGGCGCGACAATTCCACAGAGGAAAAAAGCTACTGCGAGAAAAGGCTGCTGTAGCTTCGAAAAAAAAAACATCACTAATGTACAAAGCGCTTTGATCTCCACGACCATTCGAACTGGACTCTGGCTTTGATCGGAATCACGCTTCAGATGATATGTATTCACCGCAACGGGGACATTTCACCATCAACAGTATCAAGACATGATACAGTCAGCACAAAAAATTCGCCATTTTGAGCCAGCCGGAAGTACAGATTACCATGGTACGTTAAACGAAGCTAGTAATCAGGACCAACGAATTTTCAAAGGTAAGTAATGAAATACGGAATTGGTTATTAGAGTTCGAAATGAAAAAAATTTGGAAGAGCCTTTTTCAACTTGAATGAAAAGAGAGAAAACCAGCAGTACGAAGCTGTAGGTGAGCTACGAAACGATGAGGAGTGGAAGGAAATGTCGAGCCGTCAAATGGCACATGAATCATACTTTTATAGATCTAATTTTCCCACCACAAGGATTTCACATTTGTATGTTTGTCAAACAGTAAGACCCGAGCTCATCCGCGGACTGGCTGAGATGACTTTTCACCTCTCATTCATATTGTTCAGTGAACCGAAAAGACGAGGTGAATACGTCACCAACTGGATCGTCAACGAGTCGACAACGACAATTGGGAGAATCTCAATAATATTTAGAGTTCATAGAGGCAACACAGTTTATACTGTATCTTTAATAGCCGGAGGAAACCCATAAACAGAGCCAATTTGCAGGCAAACGCTGTTTATTGTGCCCGTTGCATGTGATCAGCGGAGATAAACAAAAAATAAACAAATTGACATTCGGCCAACTGGGACATTGTAGTGGTTCCACTGTGGTTGATGGTTTCACACAGTTCCGCGAAAAAAAATCCTCAGAAAGTACGCATTAGTGAATCAGACACCAAGAATTATCCAGAATTTGCCGAATAGGATGGGCCTCGATTGCAGGAAAAACGGGGCGACCGCGACAAAAACGGGGAGAAACTTCATCACCCATTCATTCGTTCATTACTTTTCTTGAGGACAATGTGTAAGAGTTGAACAGAATGCAAAAAACATGTTCTACAAGAATACGTACTTCTTCAAGACATCTACCGAAGACATCTACTCCCTGAGATGCTAGAATTTACCGCAGTACAGTGAGTATGACAGGTATGACATTTCCATAGAATATGTAGAATTGATCTAGAGACGCTGAAACTGCCAAATTAATGGCGAAAATGGAGTGGAGGGGGAGGGGTACTCACACTCTGTTGGATATAAATATACTTGCTGAGACACTTCTGATTTTGGTGAAAATTCCATCACTGGAAGTCACACAGTACTTAAAAATGGCTAGTTCGGAACTAAGGACTTGCATTTTTCAGACTAAAAAAATTCTTTCTTGTAGGGATTAGCGAGCGCAATGGGAATATTAGTAACTCTATCCATCTCTAGTGAGTAGCTGCACTGTCTGAGAAATTTTAAGCTCTACTTAGAAAGAAGTAATGGACAAAAATTCAAAGGTGGTTTCGTTTTAGCCAGCACTGCACTTATTCTTCGAGAATGTCATTAAAATTGCTACATAGTTAAAATGGGATTAGAAGTGCAGGATTATAAATACAGTTGTTAATACAAATTATTGGTGGAATATAGAGCATAAAAAATATGGAGTGTAAAAAGATGTCAGGACCCTACATATGTACTATAACGCATTATACCATCGATCCATCCTACCACAAGTGATCGTCTCTAGGCCTATGCGGAAAAACCTGAGAAGGAAAGCGGAAGACACAGCCGGCATTACGGAAGAACAACTCGGCGCTGTGTTTGCCGGGACAACAGTGTTGACAAATATTAGCCAGTGATGTCGGTCAATTTGGCCTACGTTTGACTAAAGGACAGCAATGTGACCGAAATGGTTTGCCAGCGTGAACGGTTCCAACGTTGTTTTCGTATTCGTTCCCAGACAACAAGCAAATAAGGAAAAACCAGCATGGAGACCACGCACAAGTGAGGAAGAACCAGCGTGTAGTAGATGCAGCAACTGATAATGAACACAGTGATCGAGAAAAATCGCAAGGCAGTATCATCTTACTTCTTATTAATTGGCACTTCATGTGTGTGTGTGTGTGTCTGTGCACGAGAACCAGCCACCAAAAACGAAAAAGACCTACACCATCGTGTTCAGCGCATCGAGTTATGTACGAAAATGTGGTAAATTTTGATTTTTACCTTGATTTACAGGTGTTTTGGGCCACTTTTGTCATGTTCAGACATGTTAAGGACCGACTGTTGTGTTTACCACAGTTAGAATGGATGAGATAAGCCCAGCCACTATAAAAGGGAAGAGATGGGTGGGATCTCATTATGTCGAAGAGGAGGAACCAGGAAGGCGAAGAAAGACACGGATGAGGGGGGACGCTGCAGGGTTAGGCCGGCGCACAAAAGGGGTGATAATGCTATGCAAAGAGCCCACTATTGCGGCAACGGTGCACCGGCGTCCAAAAGTGCAGAAAAAACCTAGAAACGGGTCCAACTGTAGGACGAAAGGACGCCGGCGTCCGAAAGTGGTGAGGCGTTTGGAGACGTGTCCAGCAGTGTGATAAGGGTACGCCGGCGTCGAAAAGCGGGGAAATGCTTGGAGACGGGTCTAACAGTGTGATAAGGGTGTGNATTTCTTTCTCCACTTCTCTCACGTTCATGACGATGTCATCTCCACACGCCGTGAACCTGCCCTTCCATTTAGTACCATCACCTCTTCTGCGCTAAAAATGAGGCTGCCGAATCCTCATACATCCTTGTTTTAATGCCACTGTGTTCTTTTTTCACGGCGGGAGGAAAAAATGGAAATAAGAGCAAGGTGTGGTGTGATAGAGGCATTTAGGCGCAAATTGAATAGGTTTCTCGTCGGTGGCGGGGAGAAGAGAAAAATGGAAATACATAAGAGCAAGGTGTGGGTGTTAGAAGCATTGAGGCGCAAAGTGAATGGGTTTTTCCATCTTGATGCATAGATTGAAATATGATAATAGGAACTATGCAAAATAAACAATAATGGAGGAGCGATTGGCCTATGTGTTAACGACACGTCTTTTTGTACGCAAAATGTGGTATATAATTCTCTTGGACAGAGAGATGATACATACTCTTCTCTCGTCGTGCCGTTCACCATGAAGCTCATTCTCTCGCTTCTTTTGGTACTGCTACTTATCGTTCAGGGTAAGCGCGACTCTTTTATCGGACGTATGCCTGACATGGACTAATAATATATCACAATGACAATATGGCTGACACGGCAGTTCGCTGTTTTAGGAACGAGTTCGGAGGAGGGCAATTACATAGATTGGCTTAAATCAAATTACCAGGCTTATTGATTAGTTCCATATTGAACAACAGTACCAGGAGATTCGACCATTTATCTTTCTGGCGAATAAAAGTTCGGGCTTGTGATTGTGACGCTGTACACATCATATGTACTATAGATGCATAACATGCGTTTATCGTTGACTTAGAATTCAAGCAAAAGTCTAAAATTTGCTTTAGATCCAAAAAAAAGGTTCAGCAAAATAAATATCTGTATATATAAAAGTGAAAGTTTGTATGTAAGTATGTGTGTTTGTGTGTATATATGTAACGAATAGAAATCGCGGAGAGTGAATCGATCTGAACCAAATTTTGCAAGCTGATCTACCATGGTCTGGCGAAGGCTATAGACTACCTCTCGCTAGCAGTTATCGACTAGCTTATCGATTACATCGATTTTATTGATTTTAAGCTATTTTTGCCCAAGAACTGGTAAAACGTGCCTACTGGGGTTACTCAATATGCTGAACATGAAAATGACAACCATTTTGAGCGACGGTATCGATTTATTATGAAATGTGGACTGTGATGTTCTATGGGCAGGTTCCAGAGGTACAATACTGCTCGTGAGTTGTCGCGAGCCGATCAATATGATCAACGGCTTCACACATCAGTTCGGTCATGCAAACAGTTACAGACCCCATACAGTCCCCGTACCACTAAGCGGGCTTAAAGACCGTTTCGGGATATTTTATGTATATATCTCTGTATTAAGCCTGTGGAGGAGATCCACAATCTTCTAATAGCTCAATAACGAAAAAGAGGTGAGACACTGCCTTTAAGAAGCAGTGTCCAAAGTGAGGTTAAGACATAAACATAATCTTTGCCCGATGATCCTGACGCGTTTAGGAGAGCGCGTCAAAGATTTTCTATTGCTCAGCCTCCGTAGTCAATGCGGCGGAGAGCAGCGATAAGGTGGCCGAGTGGGGGACACATCGGACGAGTAGGCAAAGGCTCAGGCATTTGGATACTGCCGGTGCTCAAATCATTGCATTTTGGACCTCATTCTCTTAAAGGCAGCACCCACGGAAATTTTTGTGTTGGAGATTTTGCTGAATTTTGGGGTTTCCAAGGAAGATGAACTCATAGGCAGTGATGAAACAACGTGAAACATACTGGAAGACGGGAAATGAAGGCGCTGTTTTTCATGCGTCCAAAGCGCGGACGAGTTTTCCGCTGAGGGTATACACGCGTATCGTCACGAATTCTTGTGGATGGTGCGCATTCCATACCCTACACTGTACAATATTCCATATACAACATGATATAATGGGCTAGACCACTCGTAGCATGCTAAGTCAACAGCGTTAACTGGCGTGGCGGATACCAAAATGGCCACGCTCGGCTCTGTGTCCACGGCAGTATCTCCACAGATAGGCCGCTTTTTTTCTGTGTTCAAGTTACCATTGTGATTGTCTGGCAGCCGACCACACGGACAACGACTCACCTCGAAAGTGAGGATTTCCGTGGGTGCTGCCTTTAAACTCGTCTCAATTAGTTTTAACACGTTCGCGACAACGCCGATTTCGCGCGCGCTGCCACTTGGGACACACGCGCTTTTGCACAACTGGGACCCGTACTCGACCGGTCGTGCACGCGGTCGCGAACGTGTTAAAGACAAGAACACATGAGGACACCGTCTCTCTTTCCCTACCACAGTGTCAAAAGGAAAACTGTACGGTGGTGATCGGTGATCGGAATATCATTACTAATTACTCCAATTGCCAATTTCTCATACGAAAATCTCATGGCCTTCGCCCTCAAATTCCTACGGTAACCTAATTCTTAATCGTAATTCCTAGCAATTTGTTACGTAACTATGAATACAGGATCACGATAAAGGATAATGTGGTCTGCGTTAATCAATCCCGTTTGCGGGGTGCGCCACGCATACGACATCATCTGAGCGTCGTAGAGGCATTGAATGCGTATTTGCCCTATGCAGGGACATACTGGAGGGGAAGAGGGCGCATCCAATGTACAAGGTCGACGGTTCATCCTCCTATACTCCTCTGGTGCCAACTTACCGACCTCAGGCGGATGTCTTGCATGACTGGGTTGGCCAGCGGCGCGATCAAACAAACGTGTGCACGGCCGCGCAACGCTCGCCCTCAGAAAAGGTTCATAGCCTGAAATCCCAGATTGCAATAAAGAGCGCATCAGAATCTGAACTCCTGGACTTCCGTTCAGAAGTCTGCAGTCATCCACGCTTTGTTCCCTAGCCACTGCCGTTCTGCCGCAGACTCCTCTAATTGTGCAATAGGAAATCTACCACACACTCTCCTGTGCGCATCAGGACCATTGGGGAAACATGATGGACATACTTCAATTTCACCGTGGAGAGTGCTTCTTAATGTGACTGCTTCTTTTTGATCTGCGGGGCTAACCCCTCGGTTCCGTCGGGAAGACGATGCAGAATCACTGCTACTCCTACAACACAACCGGCATCCTTAGTTTTCTAACAGGCCTCCTGACACTCACCTAGTACGAGCGATGCCCCCTCCATCTACAGGTGTCGAGAGGGACCAGTCACATACCCGGAATAAGAGCTTGTGACAATAACGACATAAAAGTGTGCGGTGATGACGGTGAGCCCAGAGGTCATTGAATCAAGGGACGAACTTAGCTCCTATGCGAGTCTATTGTTCCACGATAAAAATTCCACGATGTGTAGTGATTGTGAAGTGTTCCCTGGAACATGCTCCCACTCTAACCTCTAGGCATCCTTAAGATCTATTTGGGAGAACAGCTAGCCATCATTCAGCTTCTTGAACTTTTCCTCTGCTGCAGTGCAGAGGAAAAAAAGCTGCACTGAGCAGATGCTAGTGCAGCAATTGGTTACATTTAGAGAAATTGGCACAGATCCTTATAATGTCCTTGGATTCCTCCACGACGACTATTGGCGCATCTCCATGGGAGTGATCGACAGCAGTAAGGACATCTTCAAGAGCCAAAGTTGTTCCCTTTGCTTTTTATGTTTTTATTCTCACAAATTCTTCCATGAANAGCTGCACTGAGCAGATGCTCGTGCAGCAATTGGTTACATTTAGAGAAATTGGCACAGATTCTTATAATGTCCTTGGATTCCTCCACGACGACTATTGGCGCATCTCCATGGGAGTAATCGACAGCAGTAAGGACATCTTCAAGAGCCAAAGTTGTTCCCTTTGCTTTTTATGTTTTTATTCTCACAAATTCTTCCATGAACGTTGTCCCTAGCTCCGAGACTTCTTGTAGCGGAACGAATAAAGATCTTACTCCGTTACGAAAAGAAATTATGAGAATTTCCATGCTGAAAACAGCGCTCAGTTAACATGACATCTTATAAGGTAAGCCTTCGTGCGTTTCGGATGCCAAACTGCCAAACTAATTGCAAAATAGCACCGTGTCGAATCTATCTCTAGTTTTTCGTTCGGCTGTCTAGCATTTCTAGAAGACGTTCATTTTACTGAACCTTTTGGAATCTAAAGCAATACTTTAGACTTTTGCTTTAATCTTTAGTCAGCTATAAACGCCTGTTATGCCTCCGTAGGGCGCATGTGGCGCAGTGGTAAGAGGCTCGCTGCGCACGCACACGGTCGATGGTTCGATCGCGCCCACGGCCGACCAAGCCATCCATCCCTCCGGGGTCGGTAAATTGGTACCAGAGGAGTCTGGGAGGATGANTGGAATCTGAAGCAATACTTTAGACTTTTGCTTTAATCTTTAGTCAGCTATGAACGCCTGTTATGCCTCCGTAGGGCGCATGTGGCGCATTGGTAAGAAGCTCGCTGCGCACGCACACGGTCAATGGTTCGATCGCGCCCACGGCCGACCAAGCCATCCATCCCTCCGGGGTCGGTAAATTGGTACCAGAGGAGTCTGGGAGGATGAAGCACTGACTTGGTTCGTCGGATGCCCACCGATGGGGCACATACACATTCAACGCCTCTACGATGCTCAGATGAAGTCGAATGCGTGGCGCATCCCTCGTGACGGGATTGATCAACGCCGACCACTTTNAGAGGAGTCTGGGAGGATGAAGCACTGACTTGGTTCGTCGGATGCCCACCGATGGGGCACATACGCATTCAACGCCTCTACGATGCTCAGATGAAGTCGAATGCGTGGCGCATCCCTCGTGACGGGATTGATCAACGCCAACCACTTTATCCTTTATCCTTATGCCTTCGTAGTATGTTTTGTATAGCGTCACAATCATAGGCCCAAACTTTTATCTGCCAGACAAACAAAGGGTCGAATCTCCTGGAACTGTGATCCACTATGCCACCAATTACGAAGACGGTATTGTAACGCCGCCTCTTCAAACTCATCTGAGAGACTGGGCCCCACCCGCAGAGAGTTCCTGTACTGATGCCAGGAACTCGTTCCTAAAACAGCAAATTACGGTGTCAGCCATTTTGCCATTTGGATATATTATTAGTCCATATCAGATATGAGTCCGAAAAGTCGCACTTACCCTGAACGATGAGCAGCATTACCAAAAAGGGCAGAGAACGAGCTTCATGCTGAACGACACGACGAGAGATGAGTGCGTATCATNCTGCCAGGAACTCGTTCCTAAAACAGCAAATTACGGTGTCAGCCATTTTGCCATTTGGATATGTTATTAGTCCATATCAGATGTGAGTCCGAAAAGTCGCGCTTGCCCTGAACGATGAGCAGCATTACCAAAAAGGGCAGAGAACGAGCTTCATGCTGAACGACACGACGAGAGATGAGTGCGTATCATCGTATCTCTCTGGGCAATAGAATTATATGTCACATTCTGCGTACAAAGAGAGGTGTTGTTAAGACATAAGCCAATCGCCCCTCCATTATTGTTTGTTTTGCATACGTCTTATTATCATATTTCAGTTTATGCTCCAAGATAAAAACAAAACAATTCAATTTGCGTCTGAGTGGTCCTATCAGCCCACACCTCGCACTTATTCTCCATTTTTCTTCCAGCCGTGAAGAGGGTCGCCATGGCGTTAAAACTAGTGTGTTTAAGAATTGGGCTGTGTCATTTTTAGCGCAAAAGTTGTGGTGGTATTGAATAAAAGGACAGATTGCGGATGGCATGGTATGTGGANCTCCTATCAGCCCACACCTTGCACTTATTCTCCATTTTTCTTCCAGCCGTGAAGAGGGTCGCCTTGGCGTTAAAACTAGTGTGTTTAAGAATTGGGCTGTGTCATTTTTAGCGCAAAAGTTGTGGTGGTATTGAATAAAAGGACAGATTGCGGATGGCATGGTATGTGGACATGACATCGTGGTGAACGTAAAAGCAGTGAGAATAGATACGGAACACTTCGCTCCACGATGGCTTCATTCCCATTGAAATTCACGATCTGCATCGCAACCTATTTATCCAAAATAATATCTCGAATGATATTAACAGACCCGGCCATCGATCTCATCATCCGCTTGTGACATCTTTCATCGAAGTCCATGACCCCTACTGTGGAAAAAGGTCAGCTAGCACGGTAAAAAGTGCTATCCTGCTGTGTTCACGTGTTCGGTAGGCTTTCCTGATTAGATGGGATTCGGGTGGTTCTACCCATCTCCACTTTTTTCTCAAAGTGAGAAAGAGCCTACTCCTACAGTGTATATGAAAATTGGAATTGTGAGCAAAGTTTTACATTGGGTCCCGATTGAAGAATCATTTTCATTCAGTTTATCCCAGTAGCTCTAGTTAGTTCAGTAGCTTTTGTGCACTGACGCTGAATCTATAACGACTCACAACAACGACGCTTTGCAGCTCTTTGTTCCAATTCGGTATACAGTTTCGCTCCTATCACAGTGGTCTACTGCGGATGTTCTTGCATTTCCCGATTATTTCAAAGATTCAAGCGTGCTTTCTCCAATCAGCCACATCTTTTTCTTTTTGGCAAAGCATGATGGACTGCTAAAGACAGTAGTTGAATTTTCGCTGTACTACAGGGTTTTGATCGATGCGGGTTCCAAGTTGATACCTCTAATTGAGATGTGGACTGTGAAATTCAGTGGAGGTAGATTTCATGTGTGGAACATTCCTGCAAAGAACTGCTCTTACGGTTAGCAAATCGTAATGTGATATTAGCACCGCGTCATTGCTCTTTGCCTCGGTCCCGTAAATCGCGTTACTTGTTGGCTANTTACAGGGTTTTGATCGATGCGGGTTCCAAGTTGATACCTCTAATTGAGATGTGGACTGTGGAATTCAGTGTAGGTAGATTTCATGTGTGGAACACTCCTGCAAAGAACTGCTCCTACGGTTAGCAAATCGTAATGTGATATTAGCACCGCGTCATTGCTCTTTGCCTCGGTCCCGTAAATCGCGTTACTTGTTGGCTAAGTGAACGCAAGAAAAGTTACTGTCATCCTCAAGAAGCGCAAATTTGCCGCTCTTTGTGATGACAGTGACTTCCTGCGAATTCACATAGCCCTCGACCGCTTGACAGGTTAACTCTTGTCAGGGTCATAATATAAGAGTATGACGCTTCACCGTGTAGCCGGTGGTGATTTAAGATATAGTCTTTCCAAGAAATCCTGGCCTCACGCTACACTGCGCGTCGACTGAGCCACGTCGCAGCATGTATGATAATGCATAGGAGGCGCGGCGCGGCTCAGCAGACGGGCGATGGATGCCGGAGGCAAGTATTTTTTGGAACGACTGTAGATATGGACCGTATCCCGGTCCAAAATGTTATCTCAGACACACACACACACACATACATACATACATACATACATACATACACACACACACACACATATTTTTGCAATTTTGGGTCTCAGGCTTCTCAGGTCTCTTTTAACCTTGTCTGAATTAGTTTTGAAGATAAGAACACATAAAGGCACTGTCCCTCATTTCTAGCCACAGTCTCAAAAGGAAAATGACAGACTTGTTCTACAAGGTGAACGAGAACATCACACTCATTTTGTACGATGATGCCATTCTTGCTTGGAGTGCGGTAGCACATTGTAACTCACGAAAACTTCTCAAACTTTGCATGGAGTGGTAGCTTCAGGTGCTTATCGAAATACCATTACTAGTCCCTTTGCAATTGCCAATTTGTCATGGGAAATGGTGTTCGCCATCGAACTCCTACAGTAGTTCTACCCAATTCCAATCCTAATTCCTAGTAATTTGTACAGTAACTATGAGAGCGTTGTCATGACACAATATGGATAAGATAATCGCGATCAACACATGAATTAACTCTCCGTGCGATGTTTTGAGGAGCTGTGATATGCCATACCTACCCTATGTCTACAGCTAGAGGCATCCAATATACCAAGTCAACGCTTCATCCTCCGAGACTTCTTTGGTATTAATTTACTGACCCCGGGGGGGGG
>JARK01001399.1:320257-334874 GCA_000688135.1 Ancylostoma ceylanicum | reverse complement strand
ACCCATCCCATCTTCCTCCGAAAATCATCTCCAAAAAGCGACCTTAACGTTGACATACTTCGGCTTAACGAGGGTGGGATGGGCAGGGGACGAAAAAGTCAGCACAATCTTGCGCTCAATTCTAGCCGTCTAACTACAACACTGAGCAACAATTACTTCGATACACTTCCCCCCCACGCCGGGCCTACCTCCTGCATTTGCCACTGTAGTGCAGAGAAGTGGACCCTCTTAATGGCTCACTAAACTAGGTGCCGTCTATCTGCAACGACGGGGCCGTCGGAACGGACGCGGATCCAGAGGCGGTGCAGCTCTGAGGTGGGCGACTTTGTAGCAAAGAACATACGTCATAGCCGTGTCGCCTCTGGATACCCGACCGTGTCGATGGCTCCGTCTCCCCGTTACCTCAGAATTACTGTCGAGCAACCTGGAAATGGTGGGCAAACTATGGTCACACCGTGGATTCTTCAAGTGTGGCACGCCCGCCATGGAAAAATAGTGAGCCCACTGTGGAAATGATAACAATGGCAGGCTAAGGTTGGGGTCAGTGGGGGCGGACACCATGATCGAGGAGGGATAACCGGGGAAAAATTGTGGGCTCACACTCACCTTGGGGTAACGGTGGGCCCACCGTGGCACGAAAGTTTTGAGTGAGAAAAAAGTGGAGAGTTGCAGAACCACATCTCTCCTACCTAGAAAAGCCTATCGAACATGCGAACACAGCAGGATTGCACTTTTTCCATGCCACCTAATCTCTTCCAACAGTATTGGAGTCCTGGACTTCTCCGGGAGGTGTCGCAAGCGGATGATGAAATCGATGGCCGAGTCTATTGGTATCATTTGAGATATTATTTTGAATGAATAGGTAGGTTGAGATGCATATCGTGTACTTCAATAGGAATGGATTTCGTACGCGGAGCGGAGTGTTTCAGTTCTTTCTCCACTTCTCTCACGTTCATGACGATTTCATCTCCACAAGCCGTGAACCTGCCCTTCCATTTAGTACCATCACCTCTTCTGCGCTAAAAATGAGGCTGCCGAATCCTCATACATCCTTGTTTTAATGCCACTGTGTTCTTTTTTCACGGCGGGAGGAAAAAATGGAAATAAGAGCAAGGTGTGGTGTGATAGAGGCATTTAGGCGCAAATTGAATAGGTTTCTCGTCGGTGGCGGGGAGAAGAGAAAAATGGAAATACATAAGAGCAAGGTGTGGGTGTTAGAAGCATTGAGGCGCAAAGTGAATGAGTTTTTCCATCTTAATGCATAGATTGATATATGATAATAGGAACTATGCAAAATAAACAATAATGGAGGAGCGATTGGCCTATGTCTTAACAACACCTCTCTTTGTGCGCAAGATGTGATATATAATTCTCTTGGCGATACGATGATGCATATTCTCCTCTCGTAGTGTTGTTCACCATGAAGCTTATTCTATGTCCTCTTCTGGTACTGCTGCTCATCGTTCAGGGTAAGCGCGACTCTTTTATCGGACGCATGTCTGATATGGTCTAATAATATATCCAAATGACAATCTGGCTGACACGGTAGTTTGCTGTTTTAGGAACGTGTTGGGAGCAGGGGCACACCTTTCCCGGGAGATTATCCAGTGACAGTGTCAGACGTTTACTTGAACATCTTCGTAAATAGTACCACGTTGCACAACAGTTCCAGAAGCTTCGACCATTTATCTTTCTGGCGAGTAAAAGTTCGGGCCTGTGGTTGTGACGCTATACAGAATATATAATACCATGGAGGCATAACATGCGTTTATCGTTGACTAAAGATTCAAGCAAAAGTCCAAAATATTGCTTCAGATCCCAAAAAGGTTCAGCAAAATAAACATCTTCTAGAGATGTTAGAGAGCCGAGCGGAAAACTACGTAGGCCTAGATTCGAGAGGATGCTACTTTGCAATTAGTTTAGCAGTTTGGCATCCGAAACGTCACGAAGGCTTACCTCGTAGGATGTCATGTTCACTGAGCGCTGTTCTCCGCATGGAAATTCTCATATTTTCTCGTCTTAACGGAGTCAGATCTTTATTCGTTCTGGTACAAGGAGTCTCGGAGCTAGGGATAACGTTCACGGAAGAATCTGTGAGAATAAAAAGCATAAAAAGCAAAGGAAACAACTTTGGTTCTTGAAGATGTCCTTACAGCTGTCTATTACTCCTATGGAGATGTGCCAATTGTCGTTGTGGAGAAATCCAAGGATTTGCACTTAATTTCCATTTTTTTCACTCATTTGCACTTAGTTAATTGCACTTTTTCTCCATGTTCTCTTTAGGCCGTGAAAAGGGTCACAGTGACGTTAAAACATGTAGGTTTGAGATTTTGACGGTATCATTTTTAGCGTAGAAGGTGTGATAGTATTGAATGAGAGGACAGGTTGCGGATGGCATGGCATGTGGACATGACATCGTCATGAACGCAAAAGCAGTGAGAATAGAAACGAAACACTTCGCTCCACATATGACTTCATTCCCATTGAAATTCACGAACCTACCCATCCAAAATAATGTCTCGAATGATATTAACAGACTCGGCGGATATTAACAGAATCGATCTTGTCATCCGCTGATGACACCTTTCAGAGAAGTCCATGACTCCTGTAGGTATAGGTAAAGTGGTACGAAAAAAAAGTGCACTCCTGCTGTGTTCACATGTTCGGTAGTCTTTCCTGAACAAATGGGATCCCGTTGGTTCTGCATCTCTCCACTATTTTTCTCAAAGTGAGAAAGTGCCTACTCCTACAGTGTATATGAAAATTGGGATAGTGTGCGAAGTTTTACAATTGGTTCTGAAAGGTCAATTTCATCCAGGTTATCCCAGTGGCGCTGGCTTAGTTCTAGCAGTGACCTCCTGCTGATGTTCTTGCATTTTTCGATTAGTTCATCGGTTTAGGCGCGCTTCTTTCCATCAACAATATCATTTTGCTTTGGCCGAACATGATGTGACACTGCAGACAGTAGTCCAGTTTTCGCTGCAGGACATGGATTGTGATCGATGGGAGGGGTGGTGTGGGTTGATAGTTCTATTTGAGATGTGGGCTGTGAAATTCTATGGGCAGATTTAATACGTACAATACTGCTCAGTGTTGCTGAAAACCGATCGATACGTTGTTGAACTTCACGCACGAGTTCGGTCGAGGAAAGAGTTACAGATCCCATACAGTCCCGGTATCGATAAACGGTCCTAAAGACCGTTTTGAGATATTTTATGTATATATCTGTGGAATCAGCCTGTGGAGGAGATCCACAATCTTCTAATAGCTCAAACACGAAAAAGAGGTGAGACACTGCCTTTAACACATTCGCGACAATGTGCTCAACCGGGTGAGCACGCCCTTTTCACAGTTATATTTTGTGAAGCAATCTCAATGAGCAAACTCCTATACAGTGGTATACTAACAAATGTTCAAGCAATCTATACACTCGGCGGGCAGAGCAGACATTCTCTCGTACTTCTTTAATGCGTGGTTAAAAATGACAAGTAAAAGATTAATTTATATGAAGATTAACATACTTACTTACTACCTCTTATGCGGGTGTGTAGCGTTTGGTGCGATCGAGCGTTAATTGCGTGAGGTGCGAAGATGTCGCACCTCACTCGCACCTCCGCAACATTGACAGCCGTTGCTCTCGCAGTCTGTGTTCTCTAGAGATAGAGACAGCCAGCCGCCGAAATAACGCGAACGAATCGTCGCGCGCGACGCATTGTGGTTGCATGTCTTTATGCGCTGGAGGAAGGAAGACATGAAACTGTTTGCAAGGTGAAAGTGTTGTAACAAGTTCACAGCTTGAAGTAATTTGTGCTGTGTGTCAAAATTGTGAAGCTGAAATTCTTGAAAGTTCGAAAATCTATGTTCAAATTTCATCTTCCCAATCATTTGCTCAAAATAAGTTGTAGCGTCGCGATCATGAAGACAGAAATGATGGAAAAAAACCATCCGTTATCTGAACAGTAAGATTCCCTTGTATATTGTTAGCCACAACTAATCGATGACCTATACAGATGGCCATGTAGGTGTTACATTTCCGCTGGAAATGATGACAGCCTCTCAAGCTAGTAAACAACTCAGTCATCGAACAGAAGGATACTTAAGGAAATCCTCAATGGCTCTGGGGTATGATTCAATGTGTGGTAACAAAAAAAGAAGAGAGGTGAACGTCCTTATGACCATGGTAAGCACACTTTTCTACTATTCTTAATAGGAGTACTGCACCAACGTCTTTCACTATAGGGTGGTCACAAAAATTGGCATTTTGCATCCAATCTTTTGTCGTTCTTCTGTTCAATCATACAGGTTCCTCTAGAACGATACCAAGCACTATGAATTTTCGCAACAACTCAGACAACTTTTTTCCGTCAGCCAATTTCATTTTTGTGAATTCTAGGCGCGCATGTAATGCCAANAGCCTCTCAAGCTAGTAAACAACTCAGTCATCGAACAGAAGGATACTTAAGGAAATCCTCAATGGCTCTGGGGTATGATTCAATGTGTGGTAACAAAAAAAAGAAGAGAGGTGAACGTCCTTATGACCATGGTAAGCACACTTTTCTACTATTCTTAATAGGGGTACTGCACCAACGTCTTTCACTATAGGGTGGTCCAAAAATTGGCATTTTGCATCCAATCTTTTGTCGTTCTTCTGTTCACTCATACAGGTTCCTCTAGAACAATACCAAACACTATGAATTTTCGCAACAACTCAGAAAACTTTTTTCCGTCAGCCAATTTCATTTTTGTGAACTCTAGGCGCGCATGTAATGCCAATCTATAAAATTTTGCAAAAGAGTCACTTACCAGTGCATCGAAGAGTACAAGCTTGGGTAAAAGAAAAACAGGAAAGTGATTGTGAAAAACCTCCTAATATGGGTTTGAAATCCAAGATTTGGTGCGAATACGCAGATACACGACACGGTTTTTTTTTCGAACGCATGGATATTTAGTGTCTGACAGCCCCATATGCATTTTCCCATTTTGCAAAAATTTGGCTCAGGCGGGGATCGAACCCTGGATGTTGAGTACGAAGACGACATCTCTATCACTGCAACTGCTTATAAAAAATTTGTAGATTGTGCGACAGAAACATGTGTGGAAATTGGGTTACCTACTAGACTATCTAACCCTACTACCTGAACTAGTCGATAAAAATTGAAATTCGAAGCTGAAAAATCACTTTTGAAAATTAATCTAATTCAAAAAGTATTTCATAGGCATTTAAAAAATTGCTTAATTACAATAACTGAAAACGTGCAAGAATCGGTAAGTTACAATAACCGCAAATGTGAAAAAAATCGAGAGTTCTGGAGGTCGCATTTTTCCAGTCTACGACGGGAGCCGCCTCGGGGTCGACTTTTTACCATCACCATGCTTTACCCTGACGGCGTATTACCGCACACTTCCCGTTCACTTTACGCGCAAGAAATGCGATGTCGCGCGCGCGACAACTGCTGCGATGGGAAGTTTTAGCGGTGCGCCTACTTCGGCTGCCAAGCGATATTTGCAATTAAAGGCGCGAGCAAGGTGCGAAGACGATAATGACCCCTGGAGCATATCTGGCGTCTCGCACCTATAATTGAATCGCACCAAACGATTGCCACCCCCTCTTATGCAGGTGAATTTCTTGAATATTATATTTATTACATGAGTTACCTCATGTGAAAATGAATAACAACATGGACGAATCGAAATAACAAATAAAACCGAACGGAGATAAAACCGCAATTAAAAAAAAACTATAAAACACATAACATCGCCTAGGAGAAGAAAAAAGAAACTAGGAAGTTTCAGGATTTTAGGTAGTTGTCGATTATCTTTTTAAACGATCGGACGCTGTTAGGAATTGCTTGTACTCTGCTTAGCCCTAAGTATTCGGGACCTGTCCAATTGATGAAAAAGTGAGACCTACATTTCAGTCTTGCTCTAGGAAGACATAGTTTCAACCCCCCACCCCTTGTTATTGACGGTCTAAAAGTGCAGAATTTCTTGGGATCAAGGTCACAAAAACCTCGGATAAGTTTATAAAACATGAGAAGGTCAAATTTCCTTCTCCTCCAAGCCAGAGGCTTGAGACCGAGGTTCATATTCCTTTCCTTAGCGGGGGGAATATTATCGTACATAAAGCCCACTGTCCTTATAAATAGCTTCCTAGTAAAGCTGTTTTGGACTTTTTCAAGTTTGTCAGCCATCTTCCGTTTGTAGGGACTAAAAATAACGGTACCATACTCCAGTAAGGGCCTTACATACGTCTTATAAGCGGTCAAAAGAACTTGACTATCCCTCGTTGTTAAAACTTTGAATAGTTTAACCATCACACCCATGGCTTTCATTGCAATTTTTTTGAATCACCTTCAAGCTCGTGCATATTTGCATTTTGGTTTGTCTCAAATTAGCGCATTTTCGGAGTACTATGCAGCAGAGGAAAAATTCCTACCACGTGGGACCGGGTGCTCAAGCGGTTGAGCACGGGTCCTACTTGTGCAAAAGCGCGTCTGTCCCACGTGACACACCATGCCAAAAGTGTAAGGTCGCGAACGTGTTAAGAAGCAGTGTTCAAAGTTAGGATAAGACATAAACATAGTTTTTGCCCGATGATCCTGACGCGTCTAGGGGAGTGCGTCAAAGATTTTCTATTGTTCAGCCTCTGTAGTCGGTGCGGCGGAGAGCAGCGGCGAGGTGGCCGAGTGGGGAACACATCGGACGAGTAGGCAAAGGCTCAGGTGTTTGGATACTGCCGGTGCTCTTTGCTATTTTGAATCTCAGGCTTTTAACCTTGTCTGATTTAGTTTTGAAGATAAGAACACATAAAGCCACCGTCCCTCGTTCCCTGCCACAGTGTCAAAAGGAAAAATTCCGCCGAAACAGGGTTGTCCTACATGCTGACCGAGAATATCACACTCATTTTGTACGGTCACGCCATTTTTGCTTGGAGTGGGGTAGCACATGGTAACTCACGAACTCTTCCGAAACTTTGCGTGGAGGGGAAGTTTCGGGTGCTGATCGGAATATCATTATTAGTCCCTATGCAACACACAATTTCTCATAAGAAATGACCTTCTCGCTCAAATTCCTACAGTAGTCCTACCCAATTCCTAATCCTAATTCCCAGTAATTTGTACAGTAACTATGAGGACGTTGTCATGATACAAAATGGATATTGTTGATAATTATTATTCCTAACAATATCAACCTTGTGAACTTCATATTTCACCCATGTCCTAGAAGTAGTCTGTTCTGTCATGGACAGATATAATTGTTTACGATAGGTACTTGTAAACCGCCAGGTCGTGACTTAATAGCACTTGTCTAGATACCCCTGGCGGTTATTACTTTGAAGTACGAGGGCGGGTTGAAAAGTTTCCGGAATGACAATAAAAACAAAACAAATCGCATCCACCTAATGGTTCATATTTTCGCCCATTCCCATGGAAGCTCAACGCACGTGGCCTGATCTCTCCCAAGCCATCCATTCCCTGCCTATAATCACCTTCTCTGAAGCACACAAAATAACCGACTATAGCTGAAATTCGCTCGTCGCTTAACCGTAACCTTTTCCTAGATAGACGAAATTTGACTCCCATGGGCGAGCAGGAGTTTGATGAAGCCAATAAAGAAAAATATGCAGATGGGAGGAAGTTCCGAGTTTGATACTCAGAAGTTTCCGCCGAGGCATCGGTATTTTTGGAACGGTCATACTGTCATGCAGATGCAAAGCTGTTTTACTTGACCAGACAAGGGCACTTCGCTACAATTCTCACCTCAAATTTTTCCAAAAATAGTGGGCGATATGAGAAAGTAACAAATTCTCCAATAATTAGCAAAATTTCCTCGGCGGGAGCGAAAACAGGTATCACCACCATTCCATCGCAATAAATGGACCTTTTCTTCTCCGGACCCTATTTAGTTGTCTCATCAAGCGTTCTGAATATTGTCATGTATCTAGATGGTAGTACTGAACCTAGGCTTCATCTCCAACTCTGTTTTTTTTTCCTCTCCAAGGGAACTGTTTAAAACCAGAGGCTAATTTTCTCGTTGGAATACGATCTTTTTAGGATTGTGGAAATGCGGCNTTTTGAATCACCTTCAAGCTCGTGCATATTTGCGTTTTGGTTTGTCTCAGATTAGCGCATTTTCGGAGTACTATGCAGCAGAGGAAAAATTCCTACCACGTGGGACCGGGTGCTCAAGCGGTTGAGCACGGGTCNCGAACGCATGGATATTTAGTGTCTGACAGCCCCATATGCATTTTCCCATTTTGCAAAAATTTGGCTCAGGCGGGGATCGAACCCTGGATGTTGAGTACGAAGACGACATCTCTATCACTGCAACTGCTTATAAAAAATTTGTAGATTGTGCGACAGAAACATGTGTGGAAATTGGATTACTAGACTATCTAACCCTACTACCTGAACTAATCGATAAAAAATGAAATTCGAAGCTGAAAAATCACTTTTGAAAGTTAATCTAATTCAAAAAGTATTTCATAGGCATTTAAAAAATTGCTTAATTACAATAACTGAAAACGTGCAAGAATCGGTAAGTTACAATAACCGCAAATGTGAAAAAAATCGAGAGTTCTGGAGGTCGCATTTTTCCAGTCTACGACGGGAGCCGCCTCGGGGTCGCATATCTGGCGTCTCGCACCTATAATTGAATCGCACCAAACGATTGCCACCCCCTCTTACGCAGGTGAATTTCTTGAATCACTTTCAAGCTCGTGCATATTTGCATTTTGGTTTGTCTCAAATTAGCGCATTTTCGGAGTACTATGCAGCAGAGGAAAAATTCCTACCACGTGGGACCGGGTGCTCAAGCGGTTGAGCACGGGTCCTACTTGTGCAAAAGCGCGTCTCTCCCACGTGACACACCATGCCAAAAGTGTAAGGTCGCGAACGTGTTAAGAAGCAGTGTTCAAAGTTAGGATAAGACATAAACATAGTTTTTGCCCGATGATCCTGACGCGTCTAGGGGAGTGCGTCAAAGATTTTCTATTGTTCAGCCTCTGTAGTCGGTGCGGCGGAGAGCAGCGGCGAGGTGGCCGAGTGGGGAACACATCGGACGAGTAGGCAAAGGCTCAGGTGTTTGGATACTGCCGGTGCTCTTTGCTATTTTGAATCTCAGGCTTTTAACCTTGTCTGATTTAGTTTTGAAGATAAGAACACATAAAGCCACCGTCCCTCGTTCCCTGCCACAGTGTCAAAAGGAAAAATTCCGCCGAAACAGGGTTGTCCTACATGCTGACCGAGAATATCACACTCATTTTGTACGGTCACGCCATTTTTGCTTGGAGTGGGGTAGCACATGGTAACTCACGAACTCTTCCGAAACTTTGCGTGGAGGGGAAGTTTCGGGTGCTGATCGGAATATCATTATTAGTCCCTATGCAACACACAATTTCTCATAAGAAATGACCTTCTCGCTCAAATTCCTACAGTAGTCCCACCCAATTCCTAATCCTAATTCCCAGTAATTTGTACAGTAACTATGAGGACGTTGTCATGATACAAAATGGATATTGTTGATAATTATTATTCCTAACAATATCAACCTTGTGAACTTCATATTTCACCCATGTCCTAGAAGTAGTCTGTTCTGTCATGGACAGATATAATTGTTTACGATAGGTACTTGTAAACCGCCAGGTCGTGACTTAATNGGCGCGCATGTAATGCCAATCTATAAAATTTTGCAAAAGAGTCACTTACCAGTGCATCGAAGAGTACAAGCTTGGGTAACAGAAAAACAGGAAAGTGATTGTGAAACCCTCCTAATATGGGTTTGAAATCCAAGATTTGGTGCGAATACGCAGATACACGACACGGTTTTTTTTTTCGAACGCATGGATATTTAGTGTCTGACAGCCCCATATGCATTTTCCCATTTTGCAAAAATTTGGCTCAGNATGCGCTGGAGGAAGGAAGACATGAAACTGTTTGCAAGGTGAAAGTGGTGTAACAAGTTCACATCTTGAAGTAATTTGGGCTGTGTGTATCAAAGTGGTGAAGCCGAAATTCTCAAACGTTCGAATCTAATCTTTCGTATCCAATCATCAAGCATCCAATCTTTTGTCGTTCTTCTGTTCAATCATACAGGTTCCTCTAGATTACCTACTGGACTATCTACCCCTACTACCTGAACTAATCGATAAAAATTGAAATTCGAAGCTGAAAAATCACTTTTGAAAATTAATCTAATTCAAAAAGTATTTCATAGGCACTTAAAATATTGCTTAATTACAATAACTGAAAATGTGCAAAAATCGGTGAGTTACAATAACTGCAAATGTGAAGAAAATCGAGAGTTCTGGAGGTCGCATTTTTCCAGTCTACGACGGGAGCTGCCGCGGGGTCGACTTTTTACCATCACCATGCTTTACCCTGATGGCGTATTACCGCACACTCCCCGTTCACTTTCTGCGCAAGAAATGCGACGTCGCGCGCGCGACAACTGCTGCGATGGGAAGTTTTGGCGGTACGCCTACCTCGGCTGCCAAGCGATATGTGCAGTTAAAGGCGCGAGCAAGGTGCGAAGACGCTAATGACCCCTAAAGCATATCTGGCGTCTCGCACCTATAATTGAGTCGCACCAAACGATTGCCACCTCGAACAAATATACCAGCTGAATCAGTGCTCTAGGGATTCCAGCTGCAATATGGCACCAAATCTTAAAGGCAGGGTCTCATCAAGATAGTCTTCACGTGCCTCTTGCTTGAAAAGTTCCATACGATGACAGTGACTCCAAATCTTTCCACTTCATAAGTCGTTCTCAAGGCTTATGTAGGAGATCACAACAGCAACACCTCCTCCTTTCTCCTTTTTCCTTTTTCCTCCTTTTTGACAAGTCTTGCTGTGGTGGATGATGGGGGCAGCCTTACGCAGATCAGAGCAGAAGATGATACTGTAATCCCATAGCATTTTTCTTTGGCAATCATTTTTCTATCTTTTTTCGGAGTTGACCTTGAGGAGCACTATCAATGTTTTTGTTTGTCGAGGGGATTCCCGCCTCGGACCACCATTCCCGCCTCGGACCACCATTCCCGCCTCGGACCACCATTCCCGCCTCGGACCACCATTCCCACCTCGGACCACCATCGCGGTCGGCTGCAATCTACCGCTCTCCTGATCTAGCATTCCGCACTTCGATCTTAGATGGCACCAAGGAAGCAACTGCAATCTCAGTCCACCGAAGAAGCTCCGCTTTGGTTGCCGACGATCGTATTAGGTGTTAACGTAAGTCCTTGCGCTTTTTTTCAAATGCACTTTTCTCCACCCATTTGCTATCTTTCAGGAACAAATCATATACCATTCGAAAGCGCTAATCTTCTTCTACAAGAATTTTGCAAACATTTTTTGGTAAACTGACAGTTTGCCCGAGTTTTGAGCATGCGAATTGGAACAATGAGTCAATGAAAAACAGCGCAACCGACAGCTGCCTATTCTGACATTCAGCTAAAGCTGGAAAGGCCATCAGAACTGGGTAAACGACCTGTGCTAAGTATGAAAGAGACATTTTGCTCGAAATGGTTGGTCATCAGCGATTTTCGAAGCTCAAGGAAGACATATTTGGTCTCGATGATCCCAATCACTTCCACCAAACAGATTTTCGTTGGGAGAACCAGCGAAGTGTTCCGTGTGCATCGTATGGTCTAGATGGGCGTCATACCTCTCAAAGCTATCCAATAACTGGAGTAATTCTCCATTCGCACGGGTGTAGCCATCTTACCCCATG
The DNA here is from genome assembly GCA_000688135.1 of Ancylostoma ceylanicum. NCBI lineage: Eukaryota > Metazoa > Nematoda > Chromadorea > Rhabditida > Ancylostomatidae > Ancylostoma > Ancylostoma ceylanicum. The sequence continues at coordinate 323,144 of JARK01001399.1, read as the reverse complement.
ATGACGTCCGACCCCACCCTTACTAGCATTGCCAAACTGGTCCTCCAACAATTCCACCAGTGATGTTCCTGCGCGTTTAAATTCTACATATCTTCCTCGTTCAAGATGTATCTTGTGCCCTCTGGTCCCTATTGAACACAAGGAGGAGATGGTGTTTTTTCTCTGATTGCCGTTATTCTTCTTAAGCCCAAAAATCAAGTAATTCAATAGTGCTGTGAAAACTCACGGTGTTATGTTTGTAGAGGAAGGAAAGAGCTTTCAGAAGATATAGGACATGGCATGGAAAAACAGCAAAAGGGCGGAGAAAATCGCAATTGAAAAAAGCGCAAGGACTTATGCTAACACCTAATAAAAAGGTGGGATGAATATTTTTCGCGGCTTGACAAAATATTCGACTTTATGTTGAAAATGCAAGATGCTTAGAACGCGATTTTGAATAAAGTCACCGCACTAGAAGAGCGGTTGCTCGTCGCAAGCGATCAAGATTCCCATGCAAAATCAGCGCTATATAGCACATTAGTTAAATTCCAAGCAGACGCCAAGATTATAGACGCTAAATCATGTGGAATAACCTGGGTGGAGACTGGCGAGCAAGAAAACGAAAATGCTACGCGCGTTTTTGATAGGAAAGCTCTCAAGGAGGTCATCAAAACCTCTGGAGACGAGGACCTCCTTAGAGAGTTCAACGGTGGACAAATCGATGTACATCGGCACCCACAGGTAAGATCAAACGCGAACGCTAGCCGCCCCCGCATCATAAAAATCTATATGAGATCCAAAGAACTTAGAGACAGGTTACTCCACCATATGAGATCGAAAAGACAGTCGCTAACTCAAGAGTTCGTACATTCCTACGCAAGGACTGATTATACAAGAGAGGAAATCAACTACGATCGAAGTCTTCGAAGAAGAGCAGGAATGATGAACCAGCAGGAAGGTAAGTTAGTGTATGTTGTCCGCGACTTGGCCATCCATAAACTTAGATCACCGCGCGAATTGCCAGCAAGGGCAAGCGTCAATACAGTATCGCTAGTAGAGCACATCTCACCACTGAGTGAGAGCTTCACACTCTCTTCGTCTGACGCAGCACGCTAGGAATTAGGACCCAAAAATCCGTATATCACTTCGTTAAAATCCAAACACATCTACACCACGTTTTCGAATCGTTTTGTTCTTTTTAACGCTCGATCCATTGTGAACAAAATACCTGACCTCTATTTCATCCTGTCACAAAACCATTCGGTGTATTCATCACAGAAAGTTGGTGCAAGCCAAACTCTGTTCACGATGCACTGTTAAATTATAACTCAATGTACGACGTATACCGGTGTGACCGCGAAGGTGAAAGGCCAGGCGGAGGAGTGTTGGCTCTCATTCACAAAGACCTTATCCACAACCACGTAACAATGAAAAATTTCTCAGAATTCTGTCAGATAGTTATTATAGAAATTGAACTCAATAATCAAGGAATCACTGTCGCTGTTATATACAGAAGCCCCTCTTGTTCTGCACAATCATTCCAGGAGTTAATAACCTTTCTCAATGATCTTTATCTGAATCTATCCGGTTATTTCATCGTCATGGGTGATCTCAATTTTCCGTTGATTGACTGGGGCTGCTTGGGTCATCGTGGCAATTTGTCCTCCCAATCATCCGCACAACTCATCGATTTTGTTAAATCTTGCAATCTCACCCAGATCATAGACCAACCAACCCATGGTCACAACATTTTGGATATCTTACTCCTTATTAATTGGCACTTCATGTGTGTGTGTCTGTGCACGAGAACCAGCCACCAAAAACGAAAAAGACCTACACCATCGTGTTCAGCGCATCGAGTTATGTACGAAAATGTGGTAAATTTTGATTTTTACCTTGATTTACAGGTGTTTTGGGCCACTTTTGTCATGTTCAGACATGTTAAGGACCGACTGTTGTGTTTACCACAGCTAGAATGAATGAGATAAGCCCAGCCACTATAAAAGGGAAGAGATGGGTGGGATCTCTTTATGTCAAAGAGAGGGAGCCAGGAAGGCGACGAAGGACACGGATGAGGGGGGGACGCTGCAGGGTTAGGCCGGCGCCCACAAGGGGTGATGATGCTATGCAAAGGGTCCACTATTGCGGCAACGGTGCACCGGCGTCCAATAGTGCAGAAAAAACCTAGAAACGGGTCCAACTGTAGGACGAAAGGGCGCCGGCGTCCGAAAGCGGTGAGACGTTTGGAGTCGGGTCCAGCAATGTGATAAGGGTATGCCAGCGTCGAAAAGCGGGGAAATGCTTGGAGACGGGTCTAACAGTGTGATAAGACTGTGTTGGCGTCAAAAAGCGGGGATATGCCTGGAGTCGGGTCTAGCGGTGTGATAAGGGTGCGTCGGCGTCCAAAAGTGGGGAAGCGCTCAGAGACGGATCCAACGGTGTGATAAGGGTGTGCCGGCGCCCAAAAGCGGAGGAATGCCTACAGACGGGTCTAACGGTGTGATAAGGGTGCGCCGGCGTCCAAAAGTGGAAGGAAGGCTAGAAACGGTTCCAAAGGTGGGGTGAGGGGCGCCGGAGCCTGATCTGAAAGCGGGGAAACCCATTGAGACGGGTCGAACGGTCCTACACAAGGAAAGACGTCGCCCCCTTCCCCCCCCCCCCTCTTGCACAACTGTGAAAAAGGCGCCTCGGAGCCAGAAAGCTTGAAGGTGCAGAAAACGCGAGTTTTGATAAATGAGGAATGAACGGTGTGGTGTGAGAGAGATGCCACATCAAAGCAATGCGAGCGAAGCGAGCAGAAAAGAAGCCTGAGAGTTCGGCGTCAGCCGGACGATCAGGCTGGTTATATTGATTTCCCATCCATCACTCATCAAAAATCACGAATTGCACCGTCCGTTCAGCACGTCTG
>JARK01001399.1:287040-315851 GCA_000688135.1 Ancylostoma ceylanicum | reverse complement strand
CTCCATAATACACCGGTTTCCTACCATAATAGGGCTCCTCGCCTTGCAGGCTTCCACCCGTGCGGGGTCACTGCCACTAGAACACTTTGCATTACTACGACTTACGGCCGGTTAGGGCGACACGCCGTAGTACAGGAATAGATGGTACTACTAGCTAGATTATATAAGTTTATTATACTACTAACATACTACAACACTAATACTACTACTACTACTAATACTGGAAGGGGTCCTACGGGGGCTCAGAGGGGGAACCTACTGGATAGTACTACTAATATTACTGAGAGGAAAGAACCTAAGGGCCGCGCCCTCTAGTCCCCTGCCGCCGCTGCCAAGGCTCGTGGCTACGGCGCAGCTCCCCCCAGTCCTGCCACGGTACTTACACGGTTTTCTTCTTCCATCCATCTTCCTATCCGTCCAGATCGAACCATCATCATATTGCATCATCCATCCAACATCAATCCATCATCAATCGATACCGTGCAGGACCTCTAGGGTCCGCCAGCTCCCATCATCGATCGGCTCCTGCGTTGACTCTCCACATCGAAGTGTCTGCCGAACTGAACGTAGGGCGCGCCGGGGCGCTTATATACGCCGTCTCAGAGAGTGGGCGGAGCCTATGGAGGGAACGCGGCTATAACTGCCGTAGCGGCGCGCATTGCAGCGCCGCGACGGCAACCATTGGCCGCGGGGCGCGGCAGAGCAGTGCCCCCGGCCACAGCTAGATCGAGGAGCGGAGTCCGCGTCCGCGACACTCCCACCACGAAAAAGCAGTGGCTTGGGCGTTCGAGATGATGGTTACGTGATGGCACTGTGGAACTAGATTTGTGGCCAATTTTGCATAAGTAGTGAGTTAAAGAAAACGTACTATCCAACATTTTCCCACGAGAGGGATAAGAGAATAAGAGGGAGCCCCGTAGGAAACAAATAATACAACGACTTCACAAGTAAGGAGAGGCGCCTAAGGCGCAGGAAACTAATTACAAAATACCTAGCCGGGTGCGCACGAGCGCTTACGTAAAACGATACACAAATATATACGCAGAACCATAAAACAGGAGCGCTTTAGCGCTTCGCGTGGAACGCACACGCGTTAAAGTTATCAAACCTGAAAAACTAACACAAATAAATGGAAGACAAATAAATGGAACACAAATAAATACATCAACTTCTGAGACATGGAGAGGACCGGAGGTTAAATGCGATTAAATATAAAGCTTCAATGGTAAATGAACACAAAGGGTTAAATATAGTGAGGAATGTTAAAACACAAAAGAACAAAACATGAAAATACTATATACACTATGTACACTATATACAAGGGGTAAGTGAGGCAAGGCCGGGTACTGGAGACGCACAAGTCATCTCTTTCCCCGTCCTCCACGCAAGGCTCCACATTTGCGTACCGTAAGCGTTCCGCTTACATTCTAACAGACTCCAACTATCCAACTACCAATCAACCATCCACCGACCAACTTCTACTCCAGCTACCAATCTACCAGACTACCAGAGCTGCAAGAAGTAAGCGTTAACCGAGATCTTAAAGGGTTAAAGATTGGAACACACTTACGGTAATACCTTCTTCTGATCTACCAATGGAGACTTGCCCAACTGCTTGCCAAACTTACCTGAAGGAGCAGGAATAGGGGCAGGAGTACCGTCACCACTCCTCGTCAGAGGATGATGCTGTTCTCCTTAAGGGAGAACGAGAACGATGAGGTTGAGAGTGGTGACGGGGACGTGGCCTCGAGTGCGGCCGACGAGCGGACCGACCGGGGGGAGGAGGTCGGTATGTCCTTCGGACTAGTTCTAAATAGAACTCTTCTTCCGGCACACCGATATCTACGTCGGCACGTCCATTCCGAACGCAGAATACAGGATGATGACCGGGCTTACGCCAGATACCGCAATTGTCCCTACGAATACGATGCCCAAGGTGAAACTTAAGGCAGTTAGGGCAAAAACTACGGTTAATTGCCGCGCGCACACGGCCAGACAACCTGTACAATGTGGTACGGTCCGTACTCCAATGCGTCCAACCTGAGCAAAATACACAAGGAGGCGCTCCCGAAGGAGGCACCGGAAGAGTTTTAGGACGCTCAGGTACGCGTTGAGGTTCGGAGGCTGCACCACTGAAAGAAAGGGGCGGCAGATGGTAAGCCGCCACACTGAGGGGACCGCGGAGAAGGGCCACGAGCGCGACTAACTTTTCTGAGCCATCGCTCATCCTGGCCAGCACCTAAGCCCCAAGAAGGCATTTTAGAAGTGGACGCCAGTCCAGCCTCCCACCAAAGGCAAGAAAAAGGACGAGGCTCCACAAAAACCAAAAGAGATAAAATTTTAGAGGTGCTAGCTGGAAGAGACGAAGGTCNTGGAAAAGGGCTACGAGCGCGATTAACTTTTCTGAGCCATCGCTCATCCTAGCCAGCAGCTAAGCCGCAAGAGGAGGTTTTTTAGAAGTGGACGCCAGTCCAGCCTCCCACCAAAGGCAAGAAGAAAGACGAGGCTCCACAGAAGCCAAAAGAGATGAAATTTTAGAGGTGCTAGTTGGAAGAGACGAAGGTTCAGANTAACGGTGTGATAAGGGTGCGCCGGCGTCCAAAAGTGGAAGGAAGGCTAGAAACGGTTCCAAAGGTGGGGTGAGGGCGCCGGCGTCTGATCTGAAAGCGGGGAAACGCATTGAGACGGGTCGAACGGTCCTACACAAGGAAAGACGTCGCCCCCCCCCCCTCTNGGCGCCTCGGAGCCAGAAAGCTCGAAGGTGCAGAAAACGCGAGTTTTGATAAATGAGGAATGGCCGGTGTGGTGTGAGAGAGATGCCACATCAAAGCAATGCGAGCGAAGCGAGCAGAAAAGAAGCCTGAGAGTCCGGCGTCAGCCGGACGATCAGGCTGGTGTAAATTAAAATGTGGTGCAATGACAATACTGACCGATAAAAAGTCATTCGAATACCAGCTAAAAAAACTACGCCAAGAAACAGGGGGTGAAAAAAAAACACCAAACACCGTCGAGGAACGGAAACAGCAAAGGCAGTAGTGAGAAATTCTTCAGGATTCTACTATATATTTCGGTCTTTTCGCAGAATATCGGGATAGAGAACAGAAGACACGGAATTAACTACTTTAACTATGGTAACATTCGGGTGGACTCACTATGTTTCACTTTGTGCCTATGCTAACTATTTTCCATTCCAGTGCTTTCATTCCGTCGTTTAAGTAATAGCAAATAGTTGCACATCAATAGTGTGAAAGACCCATCCTGGTCGTCGTCACTGCTATCAAAAGGCTTCTTTTTTTTTTTTTTTTTTTGGAGAAATCCTTTGCATACATAGAAATACATACTAGTNTATATTGATTTCCCATCCATCACTCATCAAAAATCACGAATTGCACCGTCCGTTCAGCACGTCTGACCATCGATTAATCTCTTTTGAAACTTGCAACGCTCCCACGCCACCAAAGGCAGCGACACGAACATACAGAGACTTCGCAAACGCGGATTACGACAATATAATTCGTGCTCTCACTCAACTGAATTGGATTAGTCTTTGCAACGAATCTGAGAATGCTGACGAATGCTATACTAAATTTGTTAACATTTGTCAACATCTTATAAGTAAGTATGTACCGTTACGCCATTCCCAAGTTTCTGACGATAAGCTTCCGAAACACATAAGGGTACATAAGACGAAAGTTGATTTCTTCCACTCAAGAGTTAACATATTAGGAAAGACAAAGTACATCTTCTACTCTCGCAAGCTGAAACGTTCTCTCGCCCGCTTTTATTTGACGAAAGAAAAGAAAATTGCCTCCAATCCGAACAAAAAATACTTCTACAGATACTGTCGTGAGAAGTTAAAGTCAAAGTTCTCTATCCCACCCCTTAAATGTGCTGACGGTGCTGTAATTCGGAATGACTCTGAAAAGACGGACCTTTTTGCTAGTTATTTTCAGTCGGTGTACAAGCAACCTGGTGAATCAGATGTGTCGATGCAACCAGTAACTAATTCCACTCTGGATTGGATTGAAATAACTAACGATGAAGTTTATCGAACCCTCCGCAAGCTTCCGAATAGAACGTCGACATCGCCAGATGACATTCCCTACATTTTCTTAAGAAATGCAGCGCTTGGATTAACGGCACCTCTCACCATAATTTTTAATAGATTTTTTTTGCACGGTGAAGTTCCTAAAGCATGGAAAATGGGTCTTGTTAAGCCCATATACAAAAAAGGTGCCCGTACCAGCGTAACCAACTATAGACCAATATGCCTAACTTGTTCGACTAGTAAAGTGATGGAACGCATACTTTGCCGTGGAATTAATAAGTACCTCTCAAGCAATAGTCTCTTGTCAGAAATGCAACATGGCTTCATAAGCAGGAGATCGACTATGTCCGCCTTGATTTCATCCGTGCCGCTATGGAATAGGGAAGTAGACAAAGGAAACTATGTGTCCGTTTGTTATGTAGATTACAGAAAGGCCTTCGACTCTATTTCGATTCCACTTCCTCTGAAGAAGCTCTCAGCCTATGGTATCATGGGTTGCTTACTGCGATTCTTAGAGTCTTTTCTCACTGATAGAATGCAAGCGGTAATCATTAACGATGTAAAATCTGCACCATGAGCCAAATACACGAAAGTCCCCGGGGACTCCCCGGGGACCTCTCACCTCCCTTTTATTCGTATGCGGTGAAAATGAACTCGAAACGGCTATCGCTTACCTTTTCCGGGGAGTTCCTTCATCCTCGACCGCGGCGGGAATCGGTGCTCTCGAAATGAACTTTCTTTAGTCAGGCTTATCGCAGGCGGTTCATCTCCCCGTGATTTCATATCCACGAAAGTCCCTTCTCCATTTTCACTCCCCGTCCCGCATGATAACTCCCCGTGGCCTATCTGGCAGGGAGCAGCTCCTCGTTGCTAGTTCTTCAACAAAATGTGCAGTTTGCAAGGCTTATTAGCCACTGTTTGGATTTATCAATGCTATGTGAGAGTAGCTTGATCAGATTTTGGCAGAAAACACTGGCGAAACTGTTTGTGACTAAGTCTACCAACAATTGGAAATTTTCCTTTACATTTAGCTGCTGATCAGCCCGTAGCATCTTCAAACATCTTTTCAAGCAATGCAGTATAAAATGACAGAAATGTACCTTTGGAGTGTCATACTATGTTTTTCATTATTTTCCTAACAAAAAATTAGTTTTTAGCTAGCACTTTTCTAATTATAGAATTGACCCAAGCCTAAACAGGTAACGCGTACCTTCGATTAGGGTGTAACTATGAATGCACGTTCTTGCGTTGAACGAGAATCATTGTCAAAAACGACAGTAGAACAAAACCCATCAATGGTTACTCTCAGTTACCTCACTCCATTCTCCCCACAGGAAACTAGTTTTCCTCTCGAAAAATTCACCGAGCTGTGAGTCCGAAAACGTGCTCGTCCGAATCGCGACTTTTTTCACGGTTTTTGAAATTTTCTCCACTACAAAAGCCGCTTAGCCGCTCCTAGCCTGCTAGTAGTCCGCTTAGCCGCTCCTAGAATGCTAGTAGTGAGCCAGGGGTGTTGGCGTATATGTGGCCAGTTAGGGATATATGTAGCGAGGGGTATTGGGGAAACAAAAGTGGACCTCCATTACGCATTACTCGATTTTTTGTGTCATGCTTTACAGCATGTGCGACTGCGTCTAATCGTCGAACCTTTATTGGAATCGTTGATTCGACAAGATATAGATGAAGTGGCAGGTCTAGGTGGCGCAATTTTAGTGTAAGGAACTACGTTGTTTTCTAAACCCTTTTTTAAAACCAGAGATTGAAGATTTCTTAGCGATTTATGTACCCATGAATGCGCGATGAACTTCTCTTTGAAACATTTTTACATGTTTCAACAAGTGAGGGTAGGTCTCCAACGACACGCTTGTGTAAATGAAAAAAAGCACTGCGTGTTCATAGTTTTACACCATAGTATTAGGTTGTAAAAGTATGGGTTTGAGGTGTTTTCTATCACCTTGATGGACTCCGTGCTGAGCATTGTTACTGAGATATTTGCCACTGCCTGAAAGAGCAATTCATGGTGCATATATGTAATTAGTTTAGCAACCTCCAAATTCCGATTTTGAAGAAATCTAGAATATGACCGACAAAACTTTGGAATTTTCGTTCGACTTCCTAGCTTAGGTTACTAGAGGAATAGGATCGAACTTTCGACCTTATCCTTCTAGTAACCTGAGCTAGGAAGTCGTGCATAATATGGCCGCGGATTTGCGCAGACTTGACACTATCAGCCTATCTCCCTCTTTCGTCGATGTAACTATCATTGACAGAGGAAAAAGCTTCAAAAGTGAACAGCATTCAGGTAAGCTGCCACGTACACAAAATGTATCTTTCCATAAATATAATATTAGGTCGTCAAGTATGAAATGTCTGATTTTGAGTGAGACAGTTTCGAGAAATGTTGCTCCACCAAGATGGGGTTTGAGCAANCGAAAAGTGCCAGAAATTTCTCGAAGCTTTTGGTGAGTATGGAAGTTAGGACTGATGATCGTACAAATAATTTTACAGAGGAAAATCTTCGAGAACCAAGCAGGGGACTTAATGAAGTTCCGGCTCTGATCTCATCAAAACCCACAGCTGTATTATGTCCCATATTTTATTGCTTTTTCTAAAGACTCCGAACTACTATTTACTTACTAAAAATCCAAATCTAGAAATAAATGACAAAGAAATGGGATGAAATGCCGAATATTGAACGGTTGGAAAGAAAAATAAACCGATTCTGAGTACGCATGTGAAAAGCCAAAAGCAATCATTGCACCTCTTCATGAGACCTGATTGTAAGAACAGAAAATATTTTCACAAGATTTTTTTTCCAAAAAAAATTATCCGGAACTCTTTAAACCTTAGCTTCAGCTCTATGCAACAAGGAACTGTGGACACAGTCAACGGACCGGATTTTGGTAAACATCTCCATTGTCCAGCCACGTGAACGGTTCAATCAAAAGCTAACTTCATAGAACAGCTGCATTGAATCACTCAGTTCTGGAGAGCAGGGCAGCCATCGATTCTAGGGAGATTTTTTGCAAGGTGATGATAAAACAAAAACAATAACTGGATTTTATATGTATGCAGACATAACCAAGCATAAGGACATTCCTTCACGTCAGAACTTCTTCTCAGACGGGTAGTAACTTTCAGAAGCAAAGAAAATGGTCGGAAGTTGAGCATGAATAGAAAAAAGGGTTATAAAAAATAATAGGGAAAATAAGAGCACGTTTTAATACATTTTCACCCGAAAATCAGTTAATCATCGCTCAACGCAGAAATAAATTCCTGGCGCTCCTTCTAAACCTTTGATTCAGCACTTCCGCAGCTGTGTTTTCGCCCCTCCAATTCCTCTCACTCACCCCTTTCTTTTTTTTTTCTTGTTCCTATAATCATGCTCCACCTTGCGGGTACAGCCATTAGGTAATTTCGATCACGATTAAGAACATTTATCGGACGCCGCTGAACTTATAGCGTTTTGCAGTTCCAGTCCGATACGTCCTGGGCCAGCTTGCAACTCTCCAGGGTTACATATCCTTTTAATATTTATCCACATCTCTAGCGCTATGTGACTATGCTGGCTGAGGAGTCATTTGTTTGCACAGAAACGCTGTAGAAAACAGTTATGGCTTTCTGTACATGCAACACAATGAACCAGCCACTGAATCGAAAGACTGTACCTTTTAACCCTACAGAATAAGGACCAGTCAGAATGAGAATTTGTGATTTTGAATAAAATAAAAAAAGATAGAGAAAAATGGAACTTGGGAATGGAAATGAACTGTGGATGGACTACTCCAAATTTATGTTCCCGAATTCATGAATTCAAAAAAAAAGATTCTCTACAAAATCTTCTGAAATGCTGAGAAAATCCTGGAGATCCTCGGCATGGGATGTGATGCATAACTGATAAAGGATGTGATGCATAACTGATAACTATGAGATTATTAGTTAACCATGAGAGAGAACAAATGGGAAGAGTATAACTATTCCTATAGCTGTCGACCGATCGATAATGCTTCTGTTTATGTGATGTCGCGCTAAGATAGCAGTCATAGGACATATAGACACTAACACGTAGTGACCGATCTCTGATTGATCAGATTTCTCGTCACTGACGTCATCGATGGCGTCATGATATCGTCATTTTCAAAAGTTAGTGTGGATTTATGCATCTTATTGGAGCAGACGATGTGATCCACTGGATTCTGCACATCGAGACGAGTCAGTTAACTTAGAAACAGTGTTTTGAATGAGAATGAAAGATGCAAATCCCACGATCAAGACATGGGTACTCATGCAAAACTTGGTTTTTTTTAAATCAATAGTTCTGTGCCAGCAAGGTCAAATACATGCAAAACTCATGCATAACCACGCAGACTCCACGCATTGGACTGAAAAAACGTGGGTTTTTCGTGGGTTCTGCATCGAAATTGCATCGGAATTTTGGAGACGCATGGATTCTGCATGGGTGTGTGTGGGTTTTGCATGGGTATTATCATGGGATTTGCATCTTTTGATCTCATTTATAACATGGTTTCCAGGTTTCCTGAGTCGCTCGTCAAACGGCTGAGATTCAAAATGCTCAACTTATGTAGGGATGAAAACCTAGGAGATCCGTACTTTACTCACTGCTTTTGTGGAATTTAAGGTAAAATCCCCACATTTTCCAAGAAATTGAGAACATGATAGGGGAAGATAGAATGCCAGGACTGTAGAAAGTCATAAAATGAAGCAGGCATTTCTTCGCAAACTAGAAAAAAGGTGTTTCCGGAACGAGGAATAATTAAGAATAACTATGCAGAATGCTATTGTAACCACACAAAGGTGTCCGAGATATGGACAATGTCTTTCGATTGCTGTTATTAATATTCAAATAGTGTGAATCGAACGGGTTTTCCTGACATGACTCAGCCGGAATCCAATTGAATGTGATGGAAAACGCGTGAAAAGCGTGACATTCAACAGAATTAGCCGTTACTTGCCAACTCCTGGAAATATGCCAATGAAGTTGCACGGAATTCAGCATGGTGCGTCAATGTTGCAATTTCAGATAGGAAAAGCAATGGATTTTATGAGGAGGAAAAATCGAATGTCTAGGACGTCAAGGCAAATCTCTAAGAGAAAAATCCAACTGTGAGGTGCTGACCTGGAAATTTTGAAGAGGATATAGTTATTAACAAAAATGTGAGAAACAAGTAGGCCTGTCCTCTTCTAGAGAAATTATTTATTTATTTATTCCTTTATACTCATTTAATTATTATTTTTAGATATTATTTATTTATTTACTTGTGTACCCACAGGTGCGTCATAAGAGAAAATATGACTACGAATTAACTGCTACATGAACTGGAAACAAACAAAAAATCAGAGCAAGGACCAAAACAAGAAAGCATCATGTGGCCTACATGCCAAATTTGGGACAGTGCACGGGCATTGAAAATTTCGGATCTTATATTATGTACTACTTGGACTGAACTCTAAATTTGTCATAATCGCCACATCAGATCAGCTTTAATTTTCAATATTTGCGGATGAATGTTTCATTTCCGGAAAAAAGCACGGAATAGAATTGGAAAGGAAGAGGAACTCCCTTGCAAAGCAACTTTGTCCTTTCTTTCAAGCTTAACCGCAAACAAATGGGCGAAAAAAAACTATTGTGTCCAAAAGTCTTCGCGGCGGCTTTGTACTGACCGTGCCCACCATCACGACCACACATCCTGGTCCTCCTTACTAGTCAGCCTGGGCATTTTCCCCTGCATTAGTCTTCCCGCTGCTCCACCTCGATCCTGATTCAAAATAAACCTGCTCAGGTAAAAGTTCCTAATTCTTTTGGAAACTGAGCATCATTGTGAAATATTTCTGAGAAGGACGTTCTATTTTTAACCAGCGCATATAATCACCACATAAGCGTGACCATTCGAAGCCGAGCTGCGCCTGTGCAAGCACACCTGCAGCTGTGGTCAGTTCTGGCACCGGCGCCAACTCCGCTGTTGCCAACTAATCCGCGGATCTCGACAAACCACGCAACTGCAGCTATGCTACTAGCTGTCCTTTTGTTTTCTGCATTTTCCGGTAAGTCAAAACAGTTAGCCTTTACAGATGTATGGGTCCGCTTCTTGCCTCGAATTCTTACGGTTTTTTTTTTGGAATTACTTTGGGCCAATCTCCTGGTACCTACTACATATTACCAACGCTTTCCTCCTGTTTCCGACTCAAATAATTACATATCTTAATCTATTAACAGAAATTGGCAACACTAACTTCACCAAAGATTTTTTCTCACTTCCTAACCAAGTGCTACTGATTTCCAAAACTTCGGCTCCCAAAAACTTTGCTTTTGGGCCATATTAAAATGTCTCTATCGAGTTAAGGGCAATTTATATTAGTCAGACGCACACTTCCATTCGCGAAAGATCTTCCAGGCCGTAAACACGCGCGTCTGAGCTGCGACTGCGATGCGGCTACCCCCTGTTCTTCACCATATAGACGCACGCGCGTCAGTCGCACGCATCTAGTATAGATTGCCCTTTAGCTGCCGATTATTGTCATGAATTAAATAATGGTAAATTAACCACAAATCCGCAGAAATCCTGCAGAAACTGTTCTCAAATGGGCAGCTAAAATAGACCATGACTTTCAAATTATCGCAAAGCCCATGAAAAGCAATAAAAATATGGAATTTCTATAAATGTGAAGAAATACTTCACCACCAGAAATGCAGTATGAAATGTGAAGCCGTTAATTGTCAGGCGAAATAGCGAGTTCAGCAACGTTACCGTAAATTTTTTTGTCTCACTGTATGTACTGTAATGTACATATACCCCGTACCTTCATCATTTCCCCTCGTTTGGAATTTCGGATTTCGCTTTGTTTTTTTTTTGGATCATCTTTTTTCTGAACACTACAAAACCGCTTAAGAATCTGGTGAGCATCACCATTCCTTCCTATGAGCTACCGCTAGCGGAAGCTCTGACATCTGCAAATTCTACGACTATATGGCTTGCCAGATTTCACTTTAATTTCGACAAACAAATTGAGAACCAGCAAAATTATATAAAACCCGAAATCAAATGCAGGATAGTACTACAAAAGTGTAGAAAAAGTCCAAATTGTAGAAAATTTAGAGAAAATTGTAGTTTGGATGAACAGGTTCGGTTTAACCGGTATGAAAAAAGGGAGCGTGGTGTAAAATCTGACAGCTCGTTTTTTTCTTAGGGACGAGACTATGGAAAAAATGGAGCACGAACAACAATTCAATAGTGTGAAAGCTGGCACTTCCCTTTTAGATCTTGAGTGGATTTCTCTCTCTCTCTCTTCTCTCTCTCTCTCTCTCTCTCTCTCTCTCTCTCTCATTTTCATTCTCTCCCATTTTCAAAAACAGCGCGCAGAACGCTTCTCCGTTAACAACTGACATTCTACTCCGGCCTACATCGGACATTTGCCACAACACGGTAACACTACCACCTGCAACCTAGTGCATGAAGAAATAACATCCGTCCCCGACTGACCATCAAAAATCCATCCCTGCAATTCCTCCTATAACTGAGGCTAACTCAACAGGGCTAATACCGCTGCCTTATCAGACGACTCCCACTCTCAGCGAACAAAAATAGCATGCGGCTTTGGCTTAAAGGTTGATTCATGCTTGCGTTCGACTAGCCAAAGGGAAGCGCTGACACATCTAACTCCCAATTAGCCGCTCCTGCATGAAATCGCCCACGAAAACGCAGAACCAAACTTCCAGAAGGAGCAGTTGTTCACCGTTGTACAAACTCCCAACTGCCGTGTCTAAGTGGCTCTACATGCCAGTCTTGTACACCGACAAGCTCTTTGCGCTGCTCTTTGAACTCTAACTGTAGCCAGGTAGGCAGCACAAAGTGACACATTGTTTTGCTTGTGAAAAGACCGCTACAAGTTCTGCTGAACTCAAGGGACAGTCCTGCCAGATCAGCTTTGTTAATGGAAGAGTAGGGAGATCATGCGTGCATCGACGACCACCTCATAGAGGAACAAATGGTAAGAGTGGGTAACTATTGGCAGAATTGTTCTAAACATCTACTAAACACACATCACGGCCTGGCACTATGCATTAGGTTAATAAGTGGGTAAATAAATAAATCAGTGAATAAATAGATGAAAGCCACGGGTGAAGATGAGCAAAAGTGCAGTGTGAAAAATGGAAAAAAAAGACAAAAACAAACGATCTCTAATATACGTAGAAAGGCGTCGTGAGAAACGAAGACAAATACGAGCTAGAACTTCCCATTAGAAGCAGCTATGTAGCTGCTCCAGGGGAATTAGAGTTCAGAATGAAGCAGATAACCTTCAAAAGGAGGTACAAGAACGTGTTATAACGTTGTCTATCAGGGATAGGAGTAGATGCCAAAAATCTACATCCAAATTACCAACCATTAGGGATAAGTGGATTGCTCATCCGGGAAAAGTCCCCACTATAAGAATTTTAAAGAATAAAATGGTAATAAGAAACCACGAAACATTTGAGAAATTTCCGTTGCAAATGTGATAATCGACCTTCTTTCTAGGTTTTTAGCTGCCTTTATTTCTTGTATTTTATATTTTACTTATTCATATTTACTCGAAATATTAAATAACCTATTAATGATCAGAGGAAGAGATTAGGCTGGCATATACTGAGAAGAAATACGGTAAGAAATAAGGGACTAAACTGCAATTACAGAAGCCACAGAGCACTACTGTCCTGGCGGCGGTGCGGTCGTTGTTGGGTTCGACGGAAAACTGGCCACCTGTGATCTACTCAATCAATGCCGCGGCGATCAAATCTGCAATCCGCAGCTTGGCGTCTGCTGCACAAGTCAGTCCGTTTAGTCTATCAATATTGATCGGTATCTTCTCCAAGAGCAATGATCAGATTTCAGAAATCAGAACGTGTCCACGACCTAGCAGAACAATGCTGAATGCCATAACGAGGAAGCCGATTCTTTGCCAGGTGCAGAAGGAGATACATTCCAATCTGGGGCAGTGTGAAAACACACACACATGCACATTTTTGACCCCGTAATCTTTGGCGTCAAATATTGTGCGCCTTGTTTTGTCAGGTGTTTTCACACTAAAACGACTGCGAGCATTTCTAATTCTCTACATTTGGATAAGAACACCGCCCACTCCAGTTTCTCTATGACCGCACAGGACAATAATACTAGGTCTGTGAGTCAGTCGCGCGTCAGACGCACGCATCTACTCCCGAAAGATTATCGATGAAGACCGGTCATCCTCTACAGTGGGCGTCGATTGCGATGGCCTTTCCGCGGTCTTGAGAAGCACGCAACGAGACCGCGTTGCTCACGATGGAATCGTCGCCGCAGTGCCGAATCTGGCTTTTCGTGATAGTTGTTCATCATATTTGATGTTGACCAATAAGAAAACAAACTAACCATCAAGAAAATCCCATAGTTTGTTGTCCCGGGGAGGATTTCTGCTCGAGCGGCGCGGCTGCGCCGGATGCTTGTCGAGACCGCGGAAAGGCCACCGCCATCCACACCCACTGCTCAGAACTCCAAAAACAAGTTTCTGATCGCATCTGAAACTTGCTTATTCGAAAGCTTGTCGACAACTTGTTTCCACGCCTCCTTGTCGACAAGTTGTCAGTCCAAAAGCTTGTCGGCAACTTGTTTTTAAACAACGGAAGTGTGGAAGCAAGTTGTCGACAAGCTTTTGAGCGGACAACTTGTCGGGAAGGAAGTGAGAAAACAAGTTGTCGACAAGCTTTCGGGAAAGCAAGTTTCAGATGCGATCAGAAATTTGTTTTTGGGGTTCTGAGTGTGCTTCATGAATGAAAAAAATGCGCGGTCGCCGCGAGGCCGTAAACGCGTGCGTCTGAGCTGCGCCAGCAATGCGACTGGTCCTAGCTTTCATCATACAGGCACACGCGCGTCAAACTCACGCATCTAGTATAAGTTGCCCTTACGTCCCTTCTAACAATAAGTTAGTGCCCAGAATTCAGATCAGATTCGGACGAGTTATGCCGTGTCCCAGTGGAGGATACTGTGAGACAAAGACTGGGTTCTGTTGCCTACCCGGAAACACTGTTGTAACCACAACACCGCCAGGTGAGCCCATCTCCCCCTGGGAGCTTTCATTCATGACAACACGTCCACTACAGTGCGAACTCGTCCATGGCTTGGCCAGGCATGTAATGTGCGCGACGGATGCGAAGGTGGCGCTGCGTGCATGTGCGATACGAGAGGCAAGTGCAAATGTGATTGTCCGGCTGAGCTCGGATACGGAAAGAGTACGGATGGGAAAACGTGTCAGAGAGTAAGGAGAAGGCTAAAGGTAGGGATATTGATTATATCGATCGATAGATTTTGAGAGGCGGGCGGACTAAGGGAGATGTTAGGAGAAGTGCAAGACGGATATGGAGTGCTCGGCAGCATTCTCGGAATGTTCTACAGGTGGATGTCGGTGTAAAAAGGGATTCCAGAGAGACGGAAAGGGAGGATGCAAGCCGATAAGTCTGTTACCAACTGCTTTTATAAATAAGATATATTTATTTTTGTTATACATATATTTGTATCTACTCATATCTAGGAGCTTCAAAATTTTGAGCAGCGCTGGAGATCCCACACTTTTCAGGCTACAACTGCATCAACAACGGCAAACCACTGATGATTTCCGACGAAATTGTGATGTGTTCAATGAAAACAGCCCTTGCAAAACTGGTATTCAGCAGTATGAAGCACAACACTACAAACGCTACAGATTTAGCTGCTCTAAACGCTACAGGTATTCTGAGGGTTCATATACAGTTTAATGTAGCGGTGACGTCATCTAGTCTCAGCTGATTGGCCAGCCAGTGGACGTGACGACTGCCCCGAAGGCCACTACTGCGTCCCGCTGTTCGATGACGCGTCAAAACCGGGTTACTACCAAGTGAGCAGAGCAGGTACCGAAATACCTGCGTTATCACCAGAGTAACTGATTGTAGGGTTTCTGCTGCCCATCTCCGGGAGAAACTCGTCCAGTCTGCCCAGTGGGTGAGCCACATGAGACGAGTTTTCCGCCTGACTATGGTTGTCTCGACTGCCCGGTGGAGTACTATTGTCACAGAGATGCCTATTACAGGGAAAAATCGGTGGGTTCCGATTTTCTTATATTTCGGGGCGTTTCCGTAAATTCTGTAGATATTCCACTGATTTCGAGCACATCAGATTTGCTGCGCCAAGCCGTGTATTTCTCTAGAAGACATCTATCACGATGGGCAATGCTATCCAACGGCCTTTTATGGCGACAGTTGCCATGTGAGTTGCTAGACCGCCAATTATTCTGGGTTTAGTATTTATTTTCATTTCTATTTTTCGAATACAAAGCATAAGATAATCACTGAAAAGGAAAACAAAAAAAAAAGAAAAAAACATAACAAGTAGAATCGACATGACCCTGAGCATAAAATCAAAGACATCTATGACCTGAGTAAGATTTCTGCCGTTCTCCATTCGAAGGAGGCCAGGGACGCCGGTGGAATTAGTTAAAAAAAGAAAACAACAAATGCCGAACCGGCTCTGACGCTAAAGAATTCAGCTCTGATCATCTCGTTGAAAGCAAATTTTTACTTCCCCCGCAAGCGATTGACGGTGCTGATGTAAAAAATTGTAAAAAATTAACTCCGGACGTTCCGCCTAATAATATATGCACCATGCAAACGTCAGAAAGCGCCCTCCTTGACTCTATGGTGGAAAGACCGCAGTACTGATTCCTAAGTTTTCCATCAGGGATTCTGGATTAGAAAATCTTGAGCATCTTTCGTATACAACCCACCAGTGGCAATTATCAAAATCTGCGTATTCTAAAGGTACTAGCTATGTTAGAATTATTGTTTCTGCTCAGGCCAGTTATGTAAGCGAGAACTGTTCCCCAGCCATTTCCCAGCTTATTAATCCGCATTACCAAGCCCTGTATTCCACAAGCAAATCTAAAGAGAATGAAGAGGAAGTAATAAAGAGCAGAAAAAAGTAAATAGGAATCTTGATGAGGGCCTTGCCCCAAATGTCGGAGAACTTTCAATGAAAAGAAAGGGCCACGGATTAGTAGTTCCAGCCAGATCTTAGACGGCAGATGATCACGAATTCGGTTGAGTCTATGCGCAAAAAAACAATTAAAAACAGAACTTCAATCTATTCAGATTTCTGCGCAATGCTCACCATCACGTAACTCTACGGACGAGTTTTCCGAAAACTCACCACTAGAATGTGTGAAAGGCGTATGTGCATGCCGTGCAGGCTTCAGCCACATCGACGGAGAATGCAAGCGTTGGTGTTCTTATCATCCTTAGAAAGAATAGACTTTGAATATGTAGCAGTTATTCAGAAATTCCTCAATCATATTCCAGGAGTGATGTGCACCATAGGACTACGTGGTGAACCATCAGTGGACAGAAATAACCAACTGATACGCTGTGGTCGGTCATCGGACTGTTCCCAGGGACAGATGTGTGATCCGAATACTCGTGTATGCTGCAAGGGAGTGAACCGTGAGTTCTTCCGAGGGGGCATGGGATAAGACACAAATCGATGAGATTGACCTGGGCTAAGATTCATGAACGCAAAACCAAGCCAAACCAGGTTAGCAAACCAACTTTTGCGTCCTGCGTCTCTCAAAGTTACGTATCCTGTAGGATGGTCCATTACCCTAACCATAGTTGGTTTGCGTGGTTCACGTTTCGTGAATCCCAGTCCTGATTATCAGCAAGTGCTCAAATAGTAGAAAAAGATAGGATGAGAAAGAAATCGGAATTTCTGACTGCTGCTTCAGGACAACAATCCCAGGTTAGTCCTATACTACAGCTATGACAGCTGGAAATCTCTTATATGTGATTAAAAACTAAAAGGGCGCAAAAGCATCAGACTGCTTCCTAGATATAACTTCACCAAGGAAAAGTAATGAGAATAGAATACTATACGAATATACAAGAGAAAAAGAAAAAAATTCTTCAAAAATTTCAGGATGTCCGAAGGACTACGTGGAAACAGGAGAAACATGCGAGAACGAGCTCTGCAAACGACATGGCGACCTCTGCCATCGACCCAAATCAGGGAAGGTCAAAATCTGCTGCACCGAGGATGGCGCGTAGTAGATCAAAGCAAACTTCTATTCATTGTACGTTTTATAAACGAGTGATTTAGCACGATCTTACATGACTGATGACAGTATTGATATAGAATCTATTAACTAATATTGATTTATTGCAGTTATCCCTTTGTGAGACTTTTACCGTATAAACAGTGACAATTTTTGAACTTTGATCACAGTGGAAGTGGGCGCAGGTGAGTCCCACAGTGGAACTTCGCAAACCAATCGATAAGTCAACACTTTATTCCAATCTTTGATACACTTTGAACCCGTCACAGAAAAATCTGCGTTAACAAAGGAAACCGACACGCCATTTCAAACCTATTGTCATGAAAACCGACCAATAAATATGTACAATCATGGATGCATGGGCGAAGCTTGTATTTATACATGGTAGTTCTGTAACTCCGCCCATGATCTACCGAAAAAAGTCAAATGGAACACTACGATGATGGTTCCATCACATTATGCAAAGAAACAGCAACTATCGCGAAGATATTGAGCCGCTAAGCTATTTGGTCTCGAGTGGAAAGCTCTGATACGATAGTAGGGGAAATTAGGCGTATACAGGGGATTTTCGTCGATCCACAATTTCTTCAACTGGCGCTGGTTCGCAGATTGACGGATTGTAGTAGAAGAAGGCGAATGTGTATTCGACACGCCCCTTTTCAATGGTCATATCGACGTAACCTAAAAAATCAATGTCGATCAATAGTCGACATGAATACGTAGAGATGACTCTGTGGAACAAAAAAATGCTGAAAACGAGAAAAGGCTGAATGCCGAGGAGTAAATAAGAAAGCCCGATTTTTTTTTGCTCAGAAAATGAGCTGAAGACGAGAAAAGACTCCGCCCCGGGTAAACCACGCCTTCCATAGGGAACGATGGATATTGGAACTCACAACTCGGTTAAAGTGAAAATGAATGCCTACGTCAACGTACACACACTCAACAACACGTTATATCGCTTTCCCTTCATCTTGGTATCCCCAAATGTTCACTTATTTCTCTTTTTTTCTTAATTTCTTTCTCCAAACGATAAAACTCACCCTCCTCCGGCTCCACCTCAAACTCTGTATCGGCTCCGGCCTCGGCTGCAGCCTTCAGCGTCTGCTCCATGCCGGCGATGAGGTAACTCCTTGCTCCCACATCACTTTCTCGGAATTGAGCACAACAGAAACTGATCTGCAAGAGAATATCAGAGTCGGAGGAAGAGAATATCCCGAAATTTGTGGAGACCTACTCTTGCGAACATCAAAAGCAATTAAAAATGTGGTGAAAAAAGCTACCTTGGAGCTAAGAAAATTGTCAGAATCGCAGTTTTTTTTTTTGTGGTGGGAGGGGGGGGGGAGTGGAGGGTAGGCGACTCTAGTATTGCAGGTAGGTGCAGTTTGTCCTTTACTTACTACTGTTTTCTGCGTGGAGTTTACAGGAATACTCAAACACTTCCCAAGTTTTTAGACCTTATTCTGGCACACTCTTTTTTCTCAAACATACAGGTTCCATAAAAGAAAAATTTGGGTATACGACATTACCAGATAAGGCCACGAAGCTATTGCTATATGTAGGAACGTTTTTTTTTTCTTGCAGCACAGATCTGGAAACTGTCCAGCTAAACAATGCTTAAGAGCGAACAGTGGAAGTACAAAAAAAAATACATACATACCTGTACAAAAGTACGGAATGGTGCGGATGCCAGGGCGTACAGAGCATACTGCAAGTCTTCGCTAGGGCATGGTAATGGAGAAACCTGCAACTCAGTCGAAAACTCCCACAAATCGATACTGCTTTGTCCATGTCAACTTACACTAATTGATTCCACCATGACATCAACGTGCAGTGACAGCTGCTTCAGGTTTGGCAGTGGTGGAGGATTTGGTCCGAGCAGACGACCCAAGTAACCACCCGGAGTGAACGGTGAACAATCTAGAACGTAATTTTAAATCCATGACCAATTTTAAAGCAATCGATATATCGATTTCGATTCACCTCCTATGCTTGTTGAAGAAAACGGATTTCTGTACGCATCCACCTCTTTCATGAGAATGGTAACCTCCGTGAGATTGGTGGCCAACCGAAGAAGCTGTGGCGCTGACGATGCCATGAACAGCAAAGGACGTCGGCGTCCCCTGGAGTCTATCAGGCGACACTCGGATGGATCGTCGCCGAGCTGAAAATGCACAAAACTCTGGATACAACTGAATAAAACTCACGAAAAACAGCTGCAAAAAATATGTGTCTTCGTATGCAATGGTCTCTACGTCCATTTGCCAAAGCTGGCCCTCGAATAACCATGGTCGAATTACGAATCCATAAATGTATGTTTTGGTTGTCAGGTCGATTAATCGAGTTATTGATTGATTCCCTAATCATACTATAAGTGGTTACTACATATACTGCACCAACAGTTTCACAAATAATTTCTTCTGCTTTTTTCTCATTTTGTAGGTCAGAAATGCTCAGCTAGGTTCCCTATTTCAAACGCAGACGAGCATATGAAAAGAAAACTAAGACAGAAACGGGTTATTTGGGGCACCAACATTCCAAAAAAAGCAAGAATTGAGTTTTCCAAATATCGGTCATGCATAAATGTTAAGCTCTGCAAACTTCTAAAAAAACAGGCCCAATGTATTGGCAAGAAGACTGATCGAAAAAAAAAGAAAGAGACTGATTTTTACTCTCGGAATTTTCATCGTGCTCTCTCCCTTCCTCTTCCCTCACCCCACCCTCCTAACGAGAAATTCAATTAGGTGGGCAAGTCAAGGAAAACACCTAACAAACTGAAAACGAAAGACAATGTGCTAATCCACTTTCATGGATTTTTTGAACATTTATTCTAATTACTCAAATTTGAAATTATTTTTTTGATTTTTTTTTTCGAATTCACTTCATTGGGATCCCTTTTCCTCCCACGTTCCCCATCATCTCACCCTCTACCTAATTGCGACCGTTACTGTCTTAGAAAGATCCCGGAAAGAGCGGTAAAACCTAGTTGGCTCTGTATGGACTGTTTACCTAGAGTCAGTGCTATCAACGTAATGGCGTGGGATCTGCGTTAATCGCACTGACCCGCGGTAGAGATTAACTGCACTACGACAAATATGCACAACGATTACAGTACCACTTATTGGTCACAGTAGTGCACTTAGCATAAATGGAATGTGAAACAACTCGAAAATACTGCAAAAACAACTATTTCAAGAGTTTTCTCGCAGTTTATTCGCAGTTTTTCCTTCAATGCCCAAAGAAAGGGTAAACCATAGAATAAGATGGAACATTGGAAGTAAAATAAAGAATTAAGTGCCTTAAGACAATAGAAACGCACAAGTTCCGGGTGATAGCCCGCTTAAACGGAAATAATTCTCCCAGGTGTACTACTGCGTTCCCTTGTTTTTCCTTCTTTCTCAATTCCTGAAGCAGCCAATATCAATGATAGGAGTGGCTCCCCCGTGTTTCCTAAAAGCGCAGGGGAATTTTTAAAATTAGAGATTGATGAAAAAAAAACCACAGAGGGTCCCAAAAACAAACATTCTTGATCAAATATAACCAAACAAGCAAAAATACCACAAGCCGCTTTCTCCTTACTCCCACCAATGTGGACTCCATTAGGCCGATCCCCAATATCCGCCGGAACTGTCGCGAAAACAAGCGGCGAACTAATCCTTGACGTGAGCTTGTCCCCAAATCACCCCACAGGAAACCCCACAAGGGCCTATTCGTACCTCATCAGCGGTAATTGGTGTGGTTCTTAGCGTCGCACCTTCGCAGAAGGCGTCGAACCTCAGCAATTAGTGACGATTCACGGGCTTCAGGCTATTCTGTGAGAACCACAGTACTTCTATGTACGTTCGTTGGTTTTTAGCTAGAGGATTTCTAGAATATATGGACGTCAGAAGAAATACGTGGTTATGCCTTCGGATCACGGATTTTTCATGATTAGGGAGAAAAAACACAGTACTGAGATAATCTGCTGTTAAGAATTTACCAATCCTCCTGGGTCTGGATGCACCATTGAGATTACCCAGGGCAGACGTACTGATGCCTGTTTTAACTATGTGTAGGTTTAGGGATGCTAGCAGGTTTACTCCGGGTAATCTCAAGTATGCATGCGGTCTCTGAGAATTGAAATCAAAATTATGAATGAATGGCGAAGAATAAAACATAACTCTACCGAAAAATTTCCGCAGGACATCTAAAAATCCAGGAACAACCCTTGTCAGTGCATTGTGACCAGTTTCATCACACTGTCATAATTTTACTTCTACGACTTCTTTGGTCATCCAATTTTCCTGTCAAAACAGAGCTGAAGTGACACTTAAGGACCAGAAACCCTATCACTCGATCCAGAAATTTTTCCTGCTTTGGTGGTAAAAAAACAAAAAATTACTGTCCGTACCCAGGAAAAAAGAAATAACAAGACCCCTACCCCTATTCAACGAAATAAGCACACTTTTCCTGCAATCCTAGGAATTCATGCATTATTCCACGGCCTATCCACACCAATCCAAGCGATAAATATTCATTGCCGTCACAAACTCTGGGGCACGAGCGGGGCACCGATGCGAAGCTAATTCACGCGGCACCAAATCAGGGGCGATAATTGTGATAATTACACCCCCTGCGAGCGAATACCGCTCATGGCGAAAACAACAGACAAACAACTTTACAGTAACCATGATGTACGAAGAGTCAAGCTATGTGGATAGGTACAAGTGGTTTCAGGAAGAATTTTTGGAGATAACCATGATCTGCCTAGTTTCTCCATCTTTTTCACAGTATGTTCAAGTTTTCTTTCTGAATGAGCAAAGCCGGAGTAAATGCTTCACTTCCAAGATGGTGCAAGTGGGTTCAGCGAGGATTTTTCGAAAAATCTTCACGGAACCCACCACTGTCACAGAAGTCTAGATCCTGGATGTATCGTTGAGATTACCCAGGTTCACGTGTTGACGCCCTTTGCTGATGTTGGGTAAATTTGAGAGGTTTTGACGTGTTTAGGTAATCTAAATATGGTATGAGGCCCTAGCGTGATCAATGCTGATAACCTATAATTCCTTGCTCATAACAGTCCTCTTAATGAATAATGATCCTAAAACGGCCTTATTCCCGACTGGCCCTTCCAAATTTGTTGGCGGATGGCCAGATAACTTCTACTCCATAAAAATTAAAAATTTTATTCCCTTGGAGACATGCCAACTTAGATATCAACTACTCTTATTCCTCGCAGTCTCTCTCCAAAAGCTTCCCCATTCAAGAAGATCCTCTATGCAGCTAGGCTGTCTTCCATTCAAAGAATACATATCGATCAATTCTGCAGAGCAAGCACAGTTTCGTACTATGCACACACAAGTATGTAATAACCAAACTTTAATGTTGTCATACTTGCATCCATCTGTCCAAATAGTTTGAATGATTTTATGGAGCACCCCGAGTGCATATAAATAAAATAAAATAAAAATACAGGCAACGCATATATCATCGGGATTACCCAGGGTAAATATGTCACACCCCAAATTTACCCAAAACCCCGTCGTCAACCCAGACGTCAATAGGCTCACCCTAGGTAATCTCAATTATGCATTCAGGCCCAGTAAGGGTTTGATGAACGTTCGTCTGCTTGGACCCCAATGACTTCCGCCAACAGCCATGAGAACTGTGGATATTGATCGGCGCTGTGCTAATAGATAACATTACGCATCGACACGTAGTAAGAAACAGGTCAGACTACACTTCTCTTGGATATGAAAAAGATAGATATCGATTGATAGGTGAAATCATGTGAATTTATTCTCGACCTAGTAATCATCCCTCCGCTAAAGCTTTTCCAGAAATCAATGAAAAAAATCAATACTATACCTTTTCCATATACTATACCTTTTCCAGAAATCAATAACTAGTACCTGCATTTTGTCATAGAAACCCAGCACACTCCGTCGAATAGCTCGATGAAGTCGTCGCGAACACTGCTGGAATGGAAAATTTGAAATTTTTGTCTGCTTCTCAGTGCCCTCTACAATGAAAAAAAATCTCTAGCACTCTCAGCTAGACTGTAATAACACTTCAAATCTCAGTTCAGATAGCATATTATTACTACATTATGTTAATTAGCCAGCAACGAAAATATTTTGCCGCAGTCACGTCCCTTGAGATCTACCGTAGTCCAAATTGCTGACTTTTACACTACACGATGTCCCCAGCAACTTCCGACGGTCATCCGTCATAAAATCGTCTATATTGTCAGCAGTGTCAATCACACGACCACAATTGACAATGTGACAGCCGTCACGTGACAGGCCACCGTATGCCTTGCTGTAGTAGTATTGTCATGTGCACTTTATGCTCACAGGGTTAGTGAGGCGAAGAAAACAGAAATCCCCCATCCCCACAAAGAAAACAGAAATCTCCCAACAGAAATCTCCGCAGAAATCCCCCATATGGTCCACGATGGGCCAACAAATAGCCCGTGGTGAGCCCTCTATTTGCCCGCGGTTGGAATAGCGCATCTCAACCGCGGGGTAACGGTGAGCCCACCGTGATACGAAAGTTCAGAGCTGGATGCGGAGTTCGCTGTTTTCTTCTTATCGTGGACCATATGGAGGATTTCTGTGGAGAAATGGGGGATTTCCGTGGGCAAACCGGGGAAAATGGTGCGAGCACCGTTAGTTGGGGATCACGTTGGGAAAATGGTGGCCCCACCATGGTAAGAATGTTCAGAGAGGCATCGAAATCGACTGGTTTCATGGATGTAGCGAATTTCCAATGGCAGAAGATTGAAGAAGCAGTGAAGGACGCAGAAAATGGACGGGGGAGGCATAAAAATTAGGGTTCCCTTCGTCTTGGGGATCCAGACGGCAAATAAAATTAATAAAAAGAATAATTTGAATATTAGGTAATTGATAATGATTATTTGAAAGACAATTCTAAGAATAAACAATAAAAAGAAACTGATACAAGGTTTTTACACATTTTATTAGGTAATTTTGACCCCCCCCCCCCGGCCTGCGTCCGCTACTGATCAGAAGCGTTGGCAGCGGGCCAATCAGCTGGAAGCATTTGGGTGCTATCGTATTCTTCCCTTGCATTCATTACTACCCATCTGTTAGACTGATGAATAAGTTACCGATTGACGGGGAGATTTCCGGAAATTTTTCCAGAAATGAGAAAGCAGAAACTTAAGAGAATATTGGGAATATTGAGAAAGAGAATATTGGAGTTGCTTACACCCACTTTGTTAAATTTCATTTTTTTTTCAGTTCGATCCATGGGTTTATTTCAACAAATGTAGTTTCTTCATAGTGCCGTTTTTTTCTCACATGAGCTATCTCACGTAGGAAATACATTATATAAATACCTCTTCAGAATTATCCAAATATTTCTATTCTATAGCTTCAGCTTCCTTATTTTTCCTCCTCCTAAGAAAATGCCTAGTTTACTGCTTACGAGTAGTCCACAAACAGTATCTATACTTTTTAGCCTTCGTGTGAGTTTAATTTATGACTTTTTTTCCAGAAACTCTTCACTCAGAAGTGATTTTCGCTTGTGCTCTTCTATTTTTTTAAACTCTTCTTCCTATAACAGGTTAGTTTCCTTAGTTAACAAAGTATGTGAACACCTGAAAAGAAGAGTACCTACCGTAAAGCTTATCGATTCCTCATAGGTAAGGAAACTATTCAGCATTTGTATCAGCTCATCTGGCAAGTGATCAAGCGACGTCTGAGGTCTCATCCTGAACGATGGCGTCATCATTACTATGACTTGATTTTTTAAAATTTATTTCGATTTGTTCTAATTAAGAGAGGTAGAACACAAACAAGGATGATGAATAGAATTACAATAAAGTTTGACTAGGTATCGTGAAGATAAATCAATAAAATCAATAACAGAAGAGGTGGCTGTACATAATAGAGATACTACTACATAATAACTCGGTGGTTATGCGCGGAATAAATAAAAAGTGAGGAGGCTCCCGATCAACAACCAGTAATACTGTAACGACCCCTGAAAGGAACTTCCGCAAGTACGTAAACCAACAACTCCAACGATCACGGAGCCAGGCCACGCCCAGCGAATCAGACGGACACTGGCGCCATTGCGATTGACCGTGTGTCTACGGGGATAATTGGTCTGTCGAGAGAGAATTTTGTGAAATTTCGGACATGTCACCTGAATAACGCCACTTAGAAGTGGCCGGTTCAGGATGGGGGCGGGGCCAGTTGCGGACACACCGAACTTTCGCCAGAATTGCAATGGTTGTTCATTGGTTGTGAAGAATAATCCGGAAAATTTCTTTGTTGACCGGAGAATTTGTTGGAGAATCATTTGCGAGTGCTGTTTTTCCGCGAATGAGAATAACTTTGTATTTGAAGTTCGCAAGAACTACTTAGGAAAAAAGACGAAGCCCGAAATGCAGCATAATCAGGGTACTTCTGAGTCATACAGCTCACTCCAGCTCCAATAAGCTGAGCTTCCGCATTTCCTTCTCAAAATGCATTTGAAGAGAGTGTTATATAAGAAAATCTGGCGTGAAATAGAAAGGCGTCAGAAAAATCCTAGCTCAGAGGTGTTCCTGGATAAAAGAGAAAGTCTCAGAGAAGAAAGAGAAGAACCCTCGTGATTCGGTTTCTTTGCAACCAATTCAGGAACATCCAACTGTATCACAATTCTCTACAGCCATAGATTTGAAGTAGTAGAAGAAGATAGAGGTTCAAATTTCAAATAACTACGTGGTATGTTTTTTCTTTCATTATTTCTTTTGAGCCTCCAAGTTTTCTGATGCTGCCTTGAGTTGTCGCTCACTAAGATCTTGCTTTTTTTCTTAGGTATCAGTCGTTTTTTCTTTGTTTTTGTTGACATGACATAATTCATGCAACAATAAAAAAGTACTTTGTCGCTATAGATACAAAGTAGCAGAAGAAGATAGAAGTAGGTGAACGGCAAATAAAGAAAAATGAGCAATCCGTGGAAACAAGAAAAATTTCGAAGGCGATCTAACATAAGCTCTCCCTCAGTCCAACCCCGAAATTTCTATATGATCGACACCACTCGAATTAAGAAGGATAAATGCTGCCAAAAGCAATTGCAAAATGAGCTAATCACGAGGGAGAGTCAAAGAGGTCTTGTACAAATTTCCATGAAACTCGTAGTAAATTTTTCTCTTCTTTCTCTCTTGTTTTCCATAATTTTTTCAAAGCCTCCTTTACCTATGAGACTTTTATCTGGGTGAATCTCATCATCAACTTTACTTTTTGTTTTACTGGCGATAACATTCAATTATGAGGTGCAAGAACAAAAGAAAACTGAATTTTCTTTCAGAGAGAGAGAGAGAGAGAGAGAGAGAGAGAGAGAGAGAGAAATGAGAAAACAATAACTCCTTGGAGTTTAGCTCGTTTGTGTCAAGTTGCTATTTCAAGGAGGACAATACAAACAAAAATCTTGCGGTCAAAATTTAAAAAATAATAAAAAGAAAATGTAAAAGAAAGCATTTGCTTAAAAATAGGACTGCGGCTACTCCGATTACTACTGACTAATGCTCTGATTACTTTCTTCGGCCCAAAGGTTTTAAATTAGCTGTTGTATGCTGTTTCATTTCGTTTTGTGACCTTAATCACTCTAGTTCTAATGCCAATTTATTTTGTAAAATCGGGGGAAAATTTGAAATTAATTATTGAATAATTACACAAAAATTAGAAGGGCCTGAGTAACTTGTTTTTCTATGCACGAGACCCTACCGTCGAGCACATGATTTATTTATTTAATTCGTTAAATTGATGAGAATAATGAATTTTAATAAGCTCCCTAGAGAAGATCCTGGAGGTGGAGGAGAACCGCAAATGTACTCAGAACTTTGGCAAATTTACTTTGCAGGGATAGTTAGCAGTTTCAAGGAGCTAATATTGAAAATGACGATGTAATTTCGTCAAAATCACTATAATCTATGATAATCGCAGCCGAGTGCAAGGTGCTGGCACAGTCTCCGTACTGCGATTTGTGATAGTTGTCCAAGAACGGAGGGTGTTAAAAATAAAATTCTGCTGACTCTTTTGTATGGGCTCTTGATACATGCTCTATTGGAAAGATTTATGCAAGGAGGAATTCCATCACGAATCTATGAAAAAGAGCGATGGTCCGCAATTTTGCGTGAGCACACAGAGCCGTCTGGCCTTTCGCCACTGCTGCAGGCAGCTGCGGCTAAAATGAAAGCAGTTTGGCGAATATGGCGAGAGCATAAAAGCAAGTATATAGCAGCAATCGTAGCCGTGCAGAAATCCACTAAAACAATCCAACAAACCTTAAATCATCCGAATAGATGCATGAAAAGCGACTAAAGAGCACTACCGCGGCGGAGACGCAGATCGCCATATGTCAGACCGTATACGCTGGCAGTAAATCCGCGCAGGACCATCGAGCCTGCGCACGATTACCGCCACAAATTAGTAATTACTGGCGGTGATAATGCGGAGAAAGGGCAAAATGGCTGGCATGGGCCGACCGCCTGATTTTCAGGGTAATACCACGCAGCAGCGCTAGCTAAGCAAGACATGAGGTGAACTAGTATGGAGCTGATATAGTAATGGATGGGGTACGTCAGCGAGTCCTGAGCCGATCTGGTGGGTTGTGGGTGCAGTAGTCGGCTTATGGTGATGCCGCATAAGACGTAGATAAGCTCAGCATCACAATCTGACAAAATCTGACGTAAACCAGTGGATTTAGGAGATGTGAGCTAAAGAAGAATTTGGTGCAGAAAAAGGGCTACACGAGCGTAGCAAGTCAAAAACCTCAGTCGCTTCTTACTTGCGATTGCTCCTCCCACCTCACACTAGGCTCCGCCCAAACAGGTAAGTAAATAATTCGATTTCAGAATCAGCTGGGATAGTGGGGTCTTCTCAAAAAGGAATTGGAAATTTGGTGAAAGTAAGGGGTGGGATTGGCTTTAGACAAGAACATAACATTTTTTTTTTCGGAATTTTCTTCATGAAATCATTAAGCGTACTGAAGCCTAGGAGCGGAATCGCTTTCCGACAATTCAAAGGATCTTAGGAAGCCACAATCTATTATTTTGCGGATTCAGGAGACTTCGCTTTAAACCATGCGCAAAACGACTTCTTCGCCGACGTAGCTAAGGAGTAACGCGACGGAATATCGTAGTAACTGCTTCGCAACGTCGTTAAAATGCGCCTTTTATCGTTGGTAGTAAATATAGGGGGAAAAGGCAATGCAGCGCTATGATATATTGGGTATATAACACCGGCTGAAACGATCGCGGTTGTCCAGAGCCGGCTCGAACAACCACCGAAACTCGGAGAAACACTTAAAGTCAGCGGGAAGCTGCCCGTGCTGGATGGATGGCTGCACTCGATGTCAACGACGAGGGCTCTCGAAATGCCGAAAGTGCGACGCCGATGCTCGCCAGAGCACACCAAGTCTCCGGGGTAAGGATCTTGTCTTCTAAGTGCTCGATTTTGTTAAAAATTGAAGTCACAGATATTCTCTGCACTGTGCTCTTCATTGTTCACAGGCTTGAAAACGATTGGGGCACCAGGTCCTTTGCCGGTTTTTGAACAAACAACCAATAGAAACCGGATAATACAACTATGTCGTTTGATTGATGATCTTTTTTTATGAAACGGGACGCAAGAAGTGGGCGGGAAAGGGGGGGGGGGGGGGAAAA
>JARK01001399.1:260612-276424 GCA_000688135.1 Ancylostoma ceylanicum | reverse complement strand
GGGGGGCGGGGGGAGGTTAGGGGGCACAGGGACCTGGAGGTGAATTAGGCAAAAAAGAACAGTTGCCACCTGCTTGATTCTATCTGGATCTATCCTAATTCTATTGGAGTAAAGTCAAGGAAATTTAATTGGATAGTGTAATGTAGTTTTTGTGGACATATTCTTGGAGATTGAATCTCGATGGCCAAATTTAGTCGTCCTGAATGAATCTCAATGGACAAATTTAACCATTCTGGACAGACAGGTATCCAGCAGCCTCAGGTGCTTGTCCATCACAAAACGAATCGCGCATTTTTGCACGGGTATTTATTCCCTGTTACTTTTAAAACAGAATGTACGGTTCAAAAAATGGTGTCTATGGGTAACGGCTGATCCACAAATGCATAAATTTTTTACAGTAACAACTGTCAAAAAAAAATCCGTTTAATCTGATTTTACCCAAAAACAAAATGCTACGAATGCCCTCCAACTATAAGAAAGAAGTAACCCAGAATGATGAAATACATTGTTCTGATCTCGAAAAAAAAAACACGAGAAAAGAACTAGTTCATCAACAATGCGTGACTGAGGGCATCAATGTCGCTGGGCGTGACCAAACGTTAATGACCTTTCAACGAATAGGATACCAATCGGGGTACAGTATCACTAAAATCTTCCTCATTGAGTCTAGATGTGTACAACTACGTACATAAAAGAGGGAGGGGGGAGAGGCTTGAGGCCACCCTGAGATTAGAACTCTGTACACGCATAATAATGAAGTTTTTTAGAAGAAATCTGGAGGTTTACAGATTTTACCTATCGCCGGACTAGAAACTCAACGGCATGAGAGGCAAAAACTTTTAACGAATCAAAGATGTGGACAATATGTATAAGGACCTGGAAATGGATAACAACCCGAAATTACCCTGGGGAATTTCGATGTTCCGGACGCGGAAGGACACCAGTTAATTGCACTAAGTGCACAGGTGAGCAAGCTGGCGATATTCGACAAGGGACACACTATCCGGTCACGATGTTCGGCTCCCACACTTGTCACCGTCGACGCAGCTGCTGGTATTACACAAACGAAATTCGACACCTTTCATGGTGTGAAGGTGCCGCCGCGGCTGCCGCCTCTAACGCTGCCGCCAGGTGATCAAATTCAGTGGGGCAGTGGGGGAGAGTGGAGTGGAACAAGGGTAATCCGGGCTGAGGTGGAAGCCCTTCAGCGTGAAAGCCAATCTGTTACTGGTCAAATTAATCCAGAGAAAAAGGCCTGGACAAATACGCATGCATGAATAAGTTACCCACGAACGGAGTTACTAAGTTACTCACACGCATACAAACAAAAGTTACCGTCGGCGAAAATCGCCAAGGTATGGCACACAGCAGGAGAGCCGTCGCCTCTTTGGTGACGGCGGCACCAAATTGTCTACTCAACTCCACGACGACCCTCAGCCGCCCGTCCTCCGTCCCCCTGTCAATGACAATTATGCTGATCTGAAGAGGCACTTGGAGGTGGCATCTTGGCGCGCTCGTGTGCTGGAACTTGTATTGACGGAGCACTAGTCGCTCAGTTTTGCAGTTCAGTTGAAGAAACATGGAGACGTTCGCACATATTCATCGCTCGAAGCATTCTAGTCACCTCAGAGCCTAGGGGTATTGTTTTATTTTCTTAAAAGCAACTGCGATGTTGTAGGAATGAAGGGCTCATTACGTTCAAAATCTTCATTGTCCAATCGTTGCAATTCCGTCCAGTGAATCTTGGCATGAAAAATATATTGTATTTGCTGACGGGGCAATACTTCACAATTTTTCAAAGAAGATTTCCAAGTATAACAGTGAACCTGCACACATAACCTACCAAGGAGTTACAACTATTGGACAATAAAGACTTTGAACGCCATGATACTGCAATCTCACATTTATGTACGTACGTACACAGGGTGATTCACATGAAGTGTGACGGACTACAGAAAATCCGTCCTTTCGGGGTGATCCCTTGGCCCAAGAAAACGCTGAGGACATTGAATGGGCCCTCCAACCAG
This sequence comes from Ancylostoma ceylanicum, assembly GCA_000688135.1. Classification (NCBI taxonomy): domain Eukaryota; kingdom Metazoa; phylum Nematoda; class Chromadorea; order Rhabditida; family Ancylostomatidae; genus Ancylostoma; species Ancylostoma ceylanicum. The sequence continues at coordinate 274,397 of JARK01001399.1, read as the reverse complement.
ACTGGGTATCAACAAAAATAATGTAAATAGCAAATATTAGCTTTTTCTATTGAAAAGCTTGAAAAGTTTTCTGAAAAAAAAAAAAGGATTCAAAGCCAGTATTGTTTATTATTGCTACCTTATTATTGCCTACCGTGATTCTTTCCCTGCATTCAATTTTCCGAATATCCAAGGAGAGGAAAGCCTTACTGACACCTCCACGCTGCATTTTCTGTTAGTCCTGGCAAAAATCCAAGAAACAATTTCGATAACTTCGCTCAAGACTTCGCACTTTGGCAATGTTCATTCTGTTCATCTGCAGATCTTGATCACCACCTTGAAAATGGTCAAACTACTCATTGTTTCGCGTCAAAATCATCCCAAAATCCCAGGTGCTTTGAAGTTTCACTGCTGACTTCATTTGCTCAAAATCAAAAAAGTAAAGGAAATTTCCATAATTTTGGCTGATAATTCTTTTTTCCTGGAGTTAAAACAACAGGATAATTAACAAAGTGTTTATCAGTTGATGTGCCACTTACTGCTCTTTCAGATAAGATGAAATACTTGTGTAAACAAAACAAATATGTAGAGCAAAAAGACATATTGCCAATTTATGATGTACCAGTACCAGCAATGGTCCAGTTAGTCCTGGAGTGCCCATTATATCACTTCTAATGTAGTCGTCAACTTGGTAGATATTATATGTAGAATAGCCACAGAATTTGTCCAAGCACAAGTAGGGCACCGAGTACAAGCAAATTATACTGGACCGTCAGTCTCCCGTCGGATACTATATGATTCCCCATGATAACCGATGAATGCGGAGTTTGCAGGAGGGCTGAGATTCCAAGGTACAAGGCTACCAGCAATGCGAGCGTCGCATCTGCGTCTGGGGTGCGTCTTGAGTGCGTCTCGGCTGTTCTTCATCACACAGCAACGGAGCGATTCGAAGGACCCGATCAAAAAATCGTCACGCATGCTACGTGGTCCAACGCAACACAGACGCAGGTGAGACGGAGCACAGTCGCAGGCGTTGTTGCTTGACTAATCGGGATGTCTGTGCGGTAGTTTCGTACAGGATCTACATATATGCAACGTTTCCCAACTTTTTGATGAGATTTTTTGCAAATGAATGCGTGCGAGTGACGCACGACTGACGCACGCACCTAGTGTAGATTTATTTATTTATTTCTTTATTTTCACTATAATATGCGTAGGGCACAATGCTACCCTTTGAAATGAAGTTAGACAACAAAAGGAACAAGTGTTCATGTAACGTTTAACTAAATGAATAAATAAAAACAAACTGTTGAGGAGGATTTCGGAAGCACCATTGAAAAGTGCGCGTTTATATTTATTTGGGGTTATTTATTTATATTTATATTTATTGCAGCCCTGACGCAGCTCAGACGCAGTTGAGACGGACCAGTTTGTGGCATCGTGACGGCCGTGCTTATTGGTCATCATTGAAAATCCCATGGTTGTGTGCATTTGATGCAAGACTGACGCACGCATCTCGCTTAAATTGTGTCCCGGAATTGAAGGGTTTTCCGTAAAATACATAGATAGTAGAGAAGCTGTTAACCCTGGTTCTCTTGCTTCTATCAATGGGTTGATTGGAGCACCAGGTAGGGTTCGCAAGGGCACTATTTAGTATAAAAGTAGGTGAAAACATTAAATAGAGGTCCTATAAATTATATAAATGGAATGAAAATATAGGAATCGTTGGAAGAATTAATTCAATGAAATCTGATTACATGCAAAATGAATAAAAATCAAGGAATAAATTTAACATAGTACAAAGTTTGGCGGAAATTGAACGATTAAACGGATCATCGGAAGATATTATATTTTTGAATTGAAATATAAAATAGAATAAACAGAATAACATTATAAGCATTTTTGCATAGAAGTGATATTAGAACAGAACTATGTAGTTAGGTGTCGCCAGTGATTCGATGGTCATATATCACGTCGATACCTCGTAAAAGCAGTCATAAAGATAGCGTAATCCTCTCCAGAGAAGCGCTCCCCCCTTGCTGTCATTTACGGCTGAGGTGAGCTGCGGATTATGGCAACCGATCATGCAAAGTTGAGAAAATCAAATTCTCAAAGAAACACTCGCGCCCTAATAGGAAAATCTTAGTGAACAACAACAGATCTGCCTCCAAAACACAGCAAGATCTTGGAAAACTGGTCACTAATCCACCTAACAATCCAAACACCAGAAACAAAAGCCTTTCACCACTCTAGAGGCCTATAATTAGACATATGTTAGTAATTAAAGGACTTGCGGATGCATTAGTTATCTGATGCAGTGCATTTATTGCGCAACAGGACACCGACATGGCGGTGCGCTTTCAGCTGGGTTCTCTCGTGGGTCAGACGAATGTCACATATTGTAAAGTAACAGACTAGGTAAACTCAGGTGCCTGGCAACATCACGGACTCGGGGCAGAGTGAGGAGCTCCTAGGTCCTAGTAGTAACTATTTTTATGATTTATAACTTTTTTATTTATTTATATAACTTTATTATATACTTATTTTATAACTTGCAGCTAAATAGCCTGCAGCTCATTGCCCCTTACGCCTTTCATCTTACAACTTGTCTGTTCCTTTGCGTGTGAGAAAGATCTGCTAAAAAATTTTGTTTTTGTTTTTGTTTGTTTTTGTTTTTTGTTTTTGTATTCTTTGTACTCGGGATCTACTGTGAACTCCAAACGTCATGGTGGAAAGGGCGGGTACCGCGGCGCGGCTCTCTTGGGCAGAGACGCAGAGGAAAATCGATACGGCGTTATTTCCCGCTGCCTGAATTGTTAGTAGAAGTGCGTGAAGAAGCTACTAACAATTCGGGCAGCGGAAAATACCGACGTATCAATTTTCTTCTGCGTCTCTACGCAAGAGAGCCGCGCCGCGGTACTCGCCTCTTTCACCCGAACGTTTGCAATTTACTGTATTTGTGTACTCTTCTGTTTGTAGTTATTTCCTGTGTATGGAGCACATTGGGCGCATTCATAAACAGATAAATAAATGTATGGAGCAAAACGAGAAGAATTGCGAAGGACATTCAGGTAGGTTTTCACAACGTATACTGACCAGTGGATTAGGCAGATCGTATCTGCTCAGAATACGGTAAGAGCGACGGAAACGATCGTAATCTTCTAAAGATGCGCGCCAATCCATGCGCGGATGCCAGGCGACACACTAATATGTACCGACGCCGAAAATGGTGCACCTATGATTGTAGGGGCGAGGGATCTGCTTTAGAATAGAGGTGGACTATTTTTCCTCTAATACCATGCGTTTTAGACGTTAGAAATCACACTAACGCAGGGATATGTAGAACTCCTACTGAAGCAAGCCTAGAGCATGATCCACTATCCAAGAGAAGAAGATTTACAGAATGATCGGAAGGTATTGGTTGATAACTAGTCCGAATGAGGAGGGGCTCCATGCTGTAAATGGAACAGAAATTGCAGCATCTAAGACAAGTTCTAGGAAGGACAGCAGCAGAATATCGGAAAAATCGGCAGGTGACCTGCGGTTCTCCCGAATAGCTGCTGCGGTCCTTTCGCGTCCTTTTATACCCGCGTCTCTCGCGTCCTATTGCAAGATCCAGAAAGTTTGTCTCAGATGTGTTCATGACTACTTAGCGTTACTTATTTAGGCAGTCTGTACCGAAACTCGTACTAGGTGGTGAACACTAAACAAAAGGTGAATATGACCTACTGCGCATATAATTCTGTTCCTGGTTTCACATTTTGTCCTCCAGGTCAAGCAGATCCTATGCGTCTGTCCACTACCATTGCTATTGCACAGTACACGTGATTTTCGTCCGCTTTCAAGAAAAAACTCCAAAATCCTGCAATGATTTTACAAATGAGTAAATTTGGCCTGCATGAGCATATATCAACAACATTTGACGTGCTCTGAGGATGGTTTTTAATTCCTTTGTCTAATCTTAATCGTCTAAATGTATGGAATGGACGGTCCCGTTCTCATTGAATTTTTTCAAACTTTGAACCCTATTGATCAATTACTTAAGGGCTCACGGATGAAAAAAATGCCCTTACCATGGTAGTTGTTTTTTTTTTCTTCATGTGAGATGTTTTCCCTCCAAATTAGATGAACTGAATGATTATATCATACGTATCTCCTCATTTTCTCTGTGTTCTCAATAATCAAGCCACTATTTATGCTGCAACTGTCACGAATACATTGATTTTACCTGGGACGTTGCATGGAGAAATTGAGTAACAGCATGAAAGGAGGATAATTTGGCTGCATAGTTTTTATTTCTATCGCCGATTTTTTCAGAGGTACTTTATAAAATGGATAGAAAGAAAATAAAATGGATCCTCACCAACCCTTCATAAGCTTAGACAAAAGGCAATGTTGCGAGACAAAAACTAGCTGTTTTCAATGACTCCCGCTCACCCTCGAGCGGGAGTCATGATTTTGTCAGGCAGGACTCTCGAGCGAATGTCTGAGAAATAATCGCACCAGCAGGCTAATTATCAGAGCGGATTAATCGCAGGACTGGGATGAATGTATAGTATGGATGGCAGTACAACTGTGTATTCTACATCTAGCCTCTGCTACCGCAATTCTATATTTAGGAACAGTGATTTGTTGGAAGAGGTAATTCTGAACATTTGTTAACAAAATGTGGGCTTTGTTTTCTCCATACAAGTGCTATAAACGAGGAAAGAAGCAACTGCCACAAAGTACACAGTATTCATAAAAATTCCGAGGAAAAAACGAACCATCCAGAGTGTTCACGATGCTCTGTAGACTGCTCATGTGCTGGTAATGGAATGAGAGATCCTTCTGACTTGCGCTATTTCTCCGCGTTTTCAAAGTGCGATGATCCGTCTGCCGTCTTCCTGAAAAACCGCATGGTTGGTGTAATACCACTCCAACTGATTATCACCTTCACTACCTTTTCCTGAGAACAAATGACAAGAATGGAACAGCATGATGAAGAGGGTATAGGGACGAGGAGGGTGAGGATGAGCCAGCGGGCATCTTGGCTATAAATCGTGAGTTGGTGGCTGTCAATTGCGCTCACACCTAGATAGGTAGAAACAAATTTTGCACAACATTTCTTCACCATAAGGATCTTGAAAACCCAATTTGATCATGATAAATAAATCAGAACTAAGTTCCACACAAAATATGTAATTGTGCATTTTAGTTTTTTTTTTGTATGTAGCTCCTCTGATGAGGAAGTCTTTCCAGGAGCGTCCAACTAACTGAAATAGGCTCTAACCTTAATCTACCAGCTCCCATGACTCACAAACCTCGAAGAGATGTATAAGCGAGAAGAGATGTATAGGTTGTTTCGAAGGCAAACGTCAATCAATGAGCTACGGGAGAATCGTCTTCCGAGAAACTACGTAGCGCTCTGAGATCAAAAGTCTTGGTTCGATTTGACCGCTGATTCACGCATATTCCCCAGAGGTTTTCGCAAGGAGTAACCTAGTTGGCTTATCACACAAATTTGGAGCCCTGAGTAAGACTTTTGTGCTGAATGTTCATCAATTTTCCAAAAAAAAATTGCCATTACATTACAAAAAACTACACACCAGCAACGTGGGATAAACACGTTTTCGCCTATCCTATTGATGAGATCAACGGTGACACACGTCTTGGCATGTAAACTTGCTCCAGCAAACTGGTACGAGCTCCCTCGCAAAAAATGGGTTTACAGGCCATCTTGGGACATTCCAAGTGCATTGCCGAAATCAGCGCTTCAAGGAGCTTCTGGATATGTTAGTAGCTCAGACACGCATATGAGATAGGCCCCTGCCTTAAGAGGAAAAAACGTCAACTCGAGAAAGAAAAACACCTTATCCTCCTTGTATCCGATAAGGACCAGAAAGCACCCGATACTATTTGAACGTGGAAGCATTGTTAAGTGTAAACACGGAAGAACATCACCAGTGGAAGTTGGACAGCCAGTTTGGTGATACCGGAAAGGGGACGGACCGAGATTACCGTGGGGTAAGATGGCTAGACCAGCGGGAACAGATCCTTTCAACAGAATTACCTTCTATTTTTCATAGCGTTGAGAGGTATGATGTCCATCTGGACCAGCTAAAGATTTCTCAGTGAGCTCTCCGCCTTTGCAAAGAGTGCGACAATCAGAATCAAGACATCCTTCTTTGTGTGGCAAAATGGTTTGATTCCCACAGAACGTTTAAGACTTGCCATGACATTCTACCAACTGGTGTCCGCAAACGTTTGATGTTTCCAGTCATAGTGAAAAAAACCCTTTTTCAATCCGCCCTGACTCTAGAGAGAAAAATGGCACAATCGAAATTTCAAGTTACCAAGTTTGAAATCTTATGTATTACAAGCGTTTGAAAATCCCTATGTGAAAACAGCAGTAATGTAACAATCTAATATTTATCCTTATAGAAGTTCTATTTCCGCAACGAAAGAAAAAAATTACTACATCTGCTGTGTAAACAGAAATATAGGTCACATAACCCCGCCAAGCCACACCTTGGTTGGAATGGTGGTCACAAAACTTGACCAGAATCAATTCCATGTTTTAAAACATATTCTAGGATTTTTACGCGATTTGTCGCTCATTTCGCGTGGCGAAAACAGCGCGCGGTTAGTTTGGGGATGCGCGGGGCAGGGGCGGGGTTGAGGCGGGCCTAGGGCAGTGACAGCCTGAACAACCTTTCCTAAACAGCGGCTGCCCGGTATCAGCTAGCTGTCGGGGTGAGAACCCTCAAACGGGATTGATTAACGCCGACCACTTTATCCTTTATCTTAAAGGCAGAGGCCCGCCTCATTTTCGTGGCTGAGGTAATAGCAGATTCAGCATCTACTCGGCCCGCTGATTCCAGAGTTATACACAAATTGTCTCGAAATTGTCTTTGAACCCGTCTTCAGTTTGTTGTTACAGGCCCGTCCTGGAAAACACTTGACATGAAGCCGTTGATCTTATCGATCGAACACACCAAGACTCGTTGGCCAGCCTTGCACCCGTGGCGGGCACCCAGCACAGCTTGGAGCGATCCACCTCTCGGCTTCAAATTTTAACCAATTCGACCACTTCGAGCAAGAGGCTTTCGTCGGTTTTGTGCCTGTAGGTGTACCTTACTGGGATTTTTATGACGAGAAGGTCCAGTATATGTTGCTATCTCCAACATACGAAACGAGGTGGGCCCCTGCCTTCAAGATATCCTGCAAGTATTTTTTGGAATCCATTCGCTCATGTCACAAGTTAGTAATCCGATTGCTAGCGATTGCATATATTTGATGTGGCTCTCTTTGACTTCTCTCTGAATGGTTTAATGTAAAATCGGTCTTCTGAAGCGACGGGCACACATCTAGCTCGATAGATAGCAGTTCAGATATTTTGAGCCGTTCATCGTAACATTGACATTTGTATTGGACCGCTATGTCACTTTTGCACGACTATGGTAAAACATTGGAAGTATAGAGCAGGACCGCGACTGGGTATATCGCCCATTATATGCATTCACTACACGTTTGCTGTTAATGGTTTCGCTTCTATTTATTTCTGTCAGTGTAGTTCTATTGCACTTCTTACTTTAAAATAACAGCAACAAACATTACAGAGGCAAGATCTCTAACAGCCGAAAGCAAGGAAGAAATTGGTGCAGAAAGTTTCCCAAGAATAGGAATTTATGGGTATCGGATTGTAGCTGTTCAGCGTATTCAATGGCTTGTGGAGTTCCTAGTGCATTACTAACGCGGTCAATTTAGTGATGCATGAATATATGCAAACATCCACTCAAATACTTGATCAAAAATGTGCTCCCAACTTCTTAGCTACTATGAATTGGTGGTGTTCCGGCAATGTTGGAGGCTTCCTACTCCTAACTCCTGTCATCGTCTGCATACACGGAGTTAGGATGGAAGGCTCCCACTCGCAAATAGGGAACAGCTGGGAGGAGGTATGCATACGGCTCTAAGTAATCTCACTTGAACAATGTAACGTATCTCACAAAAAGAGGTGGTATATGAAACAATGTAAGGAATCAGTGAATCACCATACGCTTATGATAAAATGCCTTTGTGAAAAATTAATAGGAGCAGTGTGCTACAAATAGCGAAAAAAAAAAACGAAACGACAAATGTCACGAATGGTATGAAAAAACGCTTGCTGATATTGCATGATGATATCGATCGCTATCGAACAGTTGGTGAGCTTAGCAAAGAGGATAACATAGAAACACGGAGAGTATTTCCGCGGCACAACGCGAGAAACAATGGGTATATTTTTCTGAACATCCAAATTGTATAACCAAAAGGTGATGAAACTATACTACATTCGGAAGCCAAACGCTTCGATGAATTGTACAATAAAGTCCTCCTTTTCACCAGCAAGCGGTTCGTTATCGAATGTGTCGCATCGCTGTGATCGACCATGATTCAAGTCGGCTAAAAATATTCAAAAAGTTGAGATTGAGCTTAATACTAGATAGATAAGATGGTCTCCCAAACAGCTAGGAAACGTACCGTCAAGCCACAGCCCGTAGTGTCCACCCCCTGCTCCAATCGACAGGGAATCCTTGGCGGCGCTGACGAAGAACTGATTGTCGCCAGTCCAACAATAGTGTCGCAATTCCCTAAAATATCAGTAGAAAGGCAACCGTATTCTTATTATGGTTTTCGTAGAATCTCAAACAGAACTTACCTTGTATGAGGAGCTTCACCAAGAAATCGCCATAGTAGGCAGGAGTCTCCAGTTCCGGTGTAATGATCGGCCGGTCGGATGGCTCCTGAGACAACTGCCCCGAAGATATGTTCACGGGTGTCCCGAACTATGAGCAATACTGGGGAAAGATCCTCGTCGAACTCGATCATTTTTCTACAAAACTCGATACAATCGCATGTAGCTTAAAACTCGCCACAAATCTGTTTATTACATAGCAGTTGGGTTGGTGCGAAAATAACTGCCGTTTCGCGGGATTCCCAAATAAAATTTTTTCTTTTTCCCAATTCAACCGCTTTAAGCCAACTTCTTGCACATCCTGCTAGGGCTTGGTTGTGGGTTGTTCACATTTTGTATTTAGTATTTTTCATCCAATGTGGAGTATTTTATATGGGCACACTGCACATAAACAGCACAAAATTTCAACATTATCCGTCACCTACAGGAAAAACACATCGATTGGAACGCGTCAGAGTACAGTAACCACGGTAATTGTTCGACAGAAAACGGAAAAAACGCGAATCCGCGTTTTTTTCGTTTTTTCTGCATAACTCGGTTCATTTTGCTCCTTATCGGAAGTTCTGCCCACCATTCGATTTGTGGGAACGAGATCTTCAAGATGAGCTCAACAGCGCTCTCGAATTCTCACTACATAAGCTTCTGCTTCCCAAATCACCTGCGGGTACAAATTAGCGAGGGAGACTCCGAGATAATTGTAACCTAAGGATATTTGCCACTTGACGTGCGGATTATGCCAGAAACGTAAAGAACTGCTTAAATTTTCGTAATCTAGAGCTCAGAGCGAGCATTTTGGTATCCCATTCAGTTACATTTCAGGTGCTTCCAAATTTCGAGGTTTCAAATTTTGGAAATATTTCACAAGTTGGTGATTTTTCCATGGAATCGTGACTTTTACAGTTAATGAGACCTGCCATGAGATTCTGAATACATCACTCCATTTGTTTTGACATAATCCATCGAAAGAATCTTCTATTCCCAATGAATTGTCGAAATCTCAGTTTCGATGAAATTGATGTTCAAATTTTTTGCCCTTAACTCATTTTCGACTGTTTTGAAGAGAGAGCCATTCGTGAGGTTTTTGAGTTTTTTTTAAAACAACAATTCCCTTGTTATTCATTCCCATTCATATTTTCATTCCGCGCTCTAGATACATCCCTGGTAGGCTACAATTATTGCGGCCTCGTTATCGCTCGATCGAGGATCGCTGGCCCTGATGTGCCCTCCGGTACTTCTGCACTTGTTAGGCGCGTCTGCATTTGAAAAAGGCGAAGGGAGTTTTGAGAAATGGAAGCGTTATAGAGAACTGAACAGATTTCATTTTGTCGAGGAAATATTGTTTGAAATCTGATTTTCAAAATTTTTCGAACTCATTTTTATTTTTCCAGCAACAAACTCGAAAGACTCTGAAAATCGGATTCCCTGCAAACGTCTCACGAGTGAAAGCTTTTCGAAGTAATTCTCACCGTTATCGCTGGAACATTGTTTAGGTTAAGATTTTTGAAATCCTCTTTCCATTCGTAAGTTTTTCTAACAACAAACTCGAAAAGCTCCGCGAGTCGGATTTCACACTATATTACCACGATAAGGTAAAACCTTCTGAGTTCTCTATCATATTTCCATTTCTGAGTATTCCCTTCGCCTTTTCAAATGGACTTTTGCACCCGAGAGGTGCAAAAGTACCACAGGGCGCATGGGGCCCAGCGATCCGACGATCGAGCGATAGCCAGGCCGCGATTGTGGCCTACCAGGGATGTGGGTAGAGCGCGGCGTGAGAATGTGAATGGAAATGAATTACAAGAGGATTAATGTTTGAAAAAAAAACCCAAAATCCTAGCAAATCGCTTTCTCTTTGAAACTGTTGTGAAAGTTTGAAAATCATTTTCGAAATTCATGAAGTCGTAACCTGGCTCATAGAATATCCTGGGATGGTCGTGTGGGACACCGTTCTTTTCCAAATCATTTTTAAGTTCGAAAAATGGACTTATTGTGCGGTGTTACAACTTTTTCTCCACAGAAAGGAAGCATTAATGAGCTCCACTTCCAGAAAACCACCTGTGGATACAATTAGATCATATTAGATCGATGCAACGAGTCTTGCTTAATGCTGTATGCTGCTGTATCATCAGATGATTTGGAAGCGCTTTTTTCCTTTTTAAATACTTTCGTTAAGCTCTTTCAAATCCAAAAAAAAATCGAAGGAAAAATAAAAATGAGTTCGAAAAATTTTGAAAATCGGATTTCAAACAATATTTCCTCGACAAAATAAAATCTGTTCATCTGTTCAGTTCTCTATAACGCTTCCATTTCTCAAAACTCCCTTCGCCTTTTTCAAATGCAGACGCGCCTAACAAGTGCAGAAGTACCGGAGGGCACATCAGGGCCAGCGATCCTCGATCGAGCGATAACGAGGCCGCAATTGTAGCCTACCAGGGATGTATCTAGAGCGCGGAATGAAAATATGAATGGGAATGAATAACAAGGGAATTGTTGTTTAAAAAAAAAAAACTCAAAAACCTCACGAATGGCTCTCTCTTCAAAACAGTCGAAAATGAGTTAAGGGCAAAAAATTTGAACATCAATTTCATCGAAACTGAGATTTCGACAATTCATTGGGAATAGAAGATTCTTTCGATGGATTATGTCAAAACAAATGGAGTGATGTATTCAGAATCTCATGGCAGGTCTCATTAACTGTAAAAGTCACGATTCCATGGAAAAATCACCAACTTGTGAAATATTTCCAAAATTTGAAACCTCGAAATTTGGAAGCACCTGAAATGTAACTGAATGGGATACCAAAATGCTCGCTCTGAGCTCTAGATTACGAAAATTTAAGCAGTTCTTTACGTTTCTGGCATAATCCGCACGTCAAGTGGCAAATATCCTTAGGTTACAATTATCTCGGAGTCTCCCTCGCTAATTTGCACCCGCAGGTGATTTGGGAAGCAGAAGCTTATGTAGTGAGAATTCGAGAGCGCTGTTGAGCTCATCTTGAAGATCTCGTTCCCACAAATCGAATGGTGGGCAGAACTTCCGATAAGGAGCAAAATGAACCGAGTTATGCAGAAAAAACGAAAAAAACGCGGATTCGCGTTTTTTTTCCGTTTTCTGTCGAACAATTACCGTGGTTACTGTACAAGGTGAGAATGAAGTGATGTGCAGTTCGTTCATGGCATAATAGATCCTCATGTTCGGGAAACACAAACAAGCGTCATTTCATGGAGGATAGATCCAGTCGCAGCACTGAAGCTTCTCAGATGTAGGTTAGGCGCACGCACTCGCAGCTTTGCAGCAGCTAAACGTCATTTTCATAATAGGTATGCATATCATAATAGGTATGTCGCGCTGGTCGGTCGGACCAATATCTGCGCACGAAATGTTCCTTAGTCATATCAATTATGTGAGCCTTAAAAGCAGTTTGGCGTGGACCACAATTATTTCCATGTGCATGATTTTGGGCATGAAATTTAGACTTCAAGTGATTTCACACGCCTATATTAATACTCAGCAACTAGTGTAATCAGAGCAAAGTCTTACAAAGGTATGCATTTTCAATGAAAAAAGCACTGAAATATGGAATAAATGGATAACGGGGAATAACAAGTAGGATCTAAAAACATTTTCAATGAGTTTCATAACGTTTCCGTGAGAACCCTAGTTGCATTAAAAAAAGAAAACAACCTGTACAGCGTAGTCAACGAGAAGCCATGTTTCTCCGAGTTATAGATGTTCACCCACGGATAACCCTCTGCTCGAGGCGGAAGAATTTCCATTACCTGAATATAAAAGTAACTTTTTGTTAGTTGACTCAGTGAAAGACGAAATTCTCCAGAAAACCAAGTAGAAGTTGCATTGGTGATAAAGAATAGGTCGCCAAATTTCTTTCACGAAATAAGTACAAACTCTGCAAAAATTTAGTTATAATCCATTATTTTTCGCAATTCAGAAAAGTAGAAGTCGCGGAGCACCAACCGATCCGGATCAATATTTGTACACGTACTTTCCAAAGGCCTTCATAGCACACAGTATCTTTTGCCAGAAATACAGAAATAATCGACTTTATCGACTCGATTTATTGTCTACATGGAATTTATTGGTTTTTCGCTGTTTTCGTCCAAGGGTCACTAAAAACATGTATAATTTGTATTTTGGACCATTTTGTACCGAGTATTGATTCATCGAATTCATTATTTTTCACTGTTTTTGCTCACGGTCGGTGAGGACATGCCTACTGGGTTCTCCGATACGCTGAACACGAATATGACAACCACATTCCACAAAAACAGAGTTATCGATTCCGTCGATTTTTTCATCTTTACTTGGTGATGGCCCACTGGGGTCCCCCAACTCATTCAGCGTGAATATAGCAAGCATTTTGGAAGAATTTACTAACAAAACAACTTCTCCTACTATCTGATAATTTGGATTCAACAGTTGTAGTCGTCAGCGTCAAACTCCAGGGAGAAATGAAACACTCGAGCGAAGCCGAGCCTACCATAATAACAATGATAATTAATAATAATAATAATGAATAATAATAATAATAATAATAATAATAATAATAATAATAATAATAATAATAATAATAATAATAATAATTAATAATAATAATAATAATAATAATGATAACAATGATAATAATGATAATGATGATAATAATGATAATAATGATAATGATGATAATAGTGATAATAATGATAATAATGATAATAATGATAATAAGATAATAATGATAATAATGATAATAATAATGATTAATAATAATAATAATAATAATAATAATAATAATAATAATAATAATAATAATAATAATAATAATAATAATAATAATGATAATGATAATGATAACGATAATGATAACGATAACGATAATGATAATGATAATGATAATGATAATGATAATAATGATAATAATGATAATAATAATAATGATAATAATGATAATAATGATAATAATGATAATAATAATAATAACAATAATAATAATAATAATAATAATAATAATAATAATAATAATAATAATAATAATAATGATAATGATAATGATAACGATAATGATAACGATAACGATAATGATAATGATA
>JARK01001399.1:220108-243164 GCA_000688135.1 Ancylostoma ceylanicum | reverse complement strand
TTAGTGAGGGGGGTCTATTCCCCCCCCCCCCCAAGTGATGGGGTCTGAGCCGTGGCTCAATAAACAATCGGTGATGATTCATGAACGTTCGCGCTGTTTCCCAGCAGTGGGCATGTTCCGACAGTATGATCGTAGATTTTGAAGCCATCTCCCCGCAAACACTGCGAACCTGCATGACATGTGAGATCCTCATTTCAAAGAGGTTTACCTCATTTTCGTGGTTGAGGTGATAGCAGATTCAGCATCTACTCGGCATGCTGATTCTAGCAGTATACACAACTTGTCTCAAAATGGTCTTCAAACCCGTTTTCCAGGACGGGGCCTGTGACAGTTTGCTGAGCCGAATTGAAGTGTGAAGCCGTTGATCTTATCGATCAGACACGCCAAGACTCGTCTACCAACGTTGCAGCTTTGGCGGGCAGCCAGCACACCTTCGAGCGATCCACCTCCCAGCTCCCAATTTTAGCCATTTCGACCTCTTCGAGAACGGGGATTTCGTTGCTTTTGTGCCTATCGATGTACCTTACTGGGATTGTCATGACGAGAAGATCCAGAATATGTGCTTATCTCCAACATACAAAACGACGTGGTACCCTGCCTTTGAGAGGTTTCTGTTTTAGGCGCTTTTTTATATAACACTGAAAGAACGAATGAAGAAAGAAGGAAAGACACAAGAATAAGTTAGTAAAATAACTAATGATAATTTTGACAGTCGACGTAAGCTTTCTTTGGAAGGAATACGATGATTGAAAGCCACTGAAACATTTTTGAATCAAGAACCCGAAAATATTTGGCTTTCCAGACTTAGGATCTGTGTAGAAGGTAGAGTAGAACATTTCATGTCGATCAAGGAATAATAACAAGGAGAATGGGAACAAAGAGGACATTTGATAGAAAAAGGCTTCTTTCACGTGATAGTTCACAAGAGAGAAAAAAAGAACTATCCAGTGGGCTCTTGTGATCAGCGGATTGATATTCAATTATTCTACTGAGAAAGTTAGCAAATGAAGATGTTTTCGATAACAAAGAACCCCCAAATGAATGAAAAAAAGCAATTAAGATAATCAGGCATCCATCACATGACATAATCTGCACCAAACATTCGAAAAACAGCTTGAAATGGCTATCAAATGTCTTTAAAACTTCGTCACATGAATGCCATTAATTTTTTATGTAATTATTATACATACTAATGCTTAGCGTGATATCTCCATCTTCAATGCCTTGAATTTTGGAAGGAAAACTGATTTCCGCTTTGAAAAAAATTGATAATTTACTTGTATTTATGTAGAGAAAGGAGAGCGCTCTTGAACGACTTCACACACGGCCATTTATCATAGAAGGGAGAGAATGCAAACAAATTATAAAACGAGTGGGAAGTTCGTCGCACCAACTATATACAGTGGACGTCAATGGCGGTGACCCGTCTGCGGCCTCGAAAAGAACGAGGCTCAACCGCGCAGCTCGACCGAGAATCCTCTCCGGGACATCCAATTATGGAGTTTTCTTGAGAGTCACTTAGTTTTCTTATTAGCTATCATCAAATGTGATGAACAACTATCAAGGAAACCCAGATACACCACTGCGGCGACGATGCTAGCGTGAGCAGCGCGGTCGCGCCGCGTACTTTTCGAGGCTGCAGACGGGTCACCGCCATCGACGTCCACTGCACATCTCGTACTATGCATGCAGTGCTCGGAGTACATGAAGTGCTATTTATACCTAATATATCTTCTGCATCGAAAGAAGCGAGGGTTACGTTGAGGAAATTAGACGCACATTACTTGCAATCCGTACGGGTCCACATACGGCCTAACATGTTCTGGACCAGAATAATGAGAAATTTCTTGATAATCATCGCGGGCAGTTCTTTCTAATTGTGAGAATCGTTCACACACCTCTCTGTAGCAATGATGCAAGCTTATATGCTGCGTTTTTCATGCAATTAGATATCAAAAAATTTCTCCCTAGAGGCACAACGGTACGTTTGGGCTGTTTTTTTTTAATTTCCAATGACTCATTGTACCTCCTTACTTCTTGTTCCGCCACAGATTTCCATACAGTCCACGGAGTTTAAACTTCATAGGACTCCTTCGAACCTTTCGAAGTCAAAGCCTATAGAATATCTGCTCCAGTAGAACGACCACTTGGACTAACTTGAATGCCCGAAGTTTGTAATAAGAACACTCCGTTCATTTTCACACCTTGCAGTAACCTCTTTAATCTACTTTGGCTACATTAGTGACTCGGGCCGCCAGCAGTACTGGTTTAAAAGAGGATTTTATCCTTTGAGCTCTGAGGGTCATTTAATGCTGCTTCCTACTTTATTCCCCTTCGAATTCATGAATTTTTTCCAATGAAATCCTTGTTGTAGATTACGTTTGTTTTATGCTGTGCTTTCTACAGTCGGTTCAGTTTGAGGGTGAGCATGCCGCTACACGCGGCAGTGTCGTTAGGAATAGAGCATGCAGCGCCTTCGGTCAAACAGCTGCCCTCGACCAACCTATCGTCTGTTCTTCTTCTTTTCACGCATATGGCTCTTATGATTTTTCCTTCCTAGTTCTGAAGAAAACTATACAAGGAATCAAGCGATAAAACTCACCGAAGAGGGATCTATCAGGAATGAGCTGTAGCACCGGTGTGCATACCACAACACCAGCAGTGCTACTGCTACGGCATACGCACTCACAAAACAAAACGACTGTACATTTTCACAATTATGCTTGGAACTATAAATTCGATTTTGACTAAGAAGCAGTGTGTCACCTCATTTCGTGCTTGAGGTAATAGCAGATCCTGGATTTCCGTAACACGTTGATTACAGCGTGTACATGACATGTCTCAAAATAGTCTTTAAACCCTATTTATGGGTCGGTAAGGGTCCGTACAATGCTGCTGATCTGATCGAGCGGACACGTAAAAACTTGTTAGTCAACGCTGCAATCGTGGCGGGTATGCAGCACTCCGTGAATTGCACATTGGACCCTCCCAAAAAAAGGGGGAGGGTTTCGTCACAATCGTGACATTTTGTATCCATTTCTGGAATCAGCGTGGAGAGGAGATCAAGGATCTGCTCATATATACAACATACAAAATGAGTTGAGGCACTGCCTTCAAACGCAGTGTCCAGGGAAGATCTTCGCTAATAGTGCTCAAAGCCGACCAAGTTCCCCAGCCAAAACCGTTGGGGAATTTTTCAAAAAATTATGAGTTTATGTCCACGATTGTCCAAAACCGTTCAAGTGTCTACCGAAGTGGCCCTCTTCTTCCTTCCATGTCTGAAACACTACTCACACCAATATGTGTTGAACTGTTAGACAGGGTCGCGTCCGATGAGAATTTCCCGTAGGGGGTCGTATGGGAGGGCGTGGGAAAAGCAGAGGGAGCCGAATTGGTAGGAGAGGAAGATGAGCGCAAGCACCAGGCTCAAGCGCTCAGCGGCAACATCAGGAAGCATCAGAATTGATTGACAGCATATGCGAGAAACTGACTAACCGCTAGGATTTGCCGCGCCCACGGGTTCGATTCCAGATGCCTTCAAAAAAATTTTGCTCGGAGCTTTGCAGAATCAATCGAGAGGGAAAGAAGGTGGGAACGTTTGAAAAAGAAGTGTGGCAGGCGAAATCGATCGACTGTACAGGCGAGAATTCGACTACAGCGCCCGTCAGAACGTAGGAAAATAGAATGACTTAGACCTCGTGCTGAAGTTCTCTGACTCCAAGTCAGCAAATGTTTTTAGAGTGCTCATAGAGCATGATCAGATCCAGCTTCTTCCAGAGTTTCAGTTTTCTAAGACTCCACGTGTTTTTGGGCGCTTGATGGGAAATATTTTAAATTTTCGGATCTCCGAGAGGAAATTTCCCACCTAACTGACTCAAGCTGGAGCGAACTTTGGAGCGCTATAATAGGGCTATAGGATGATCGCTTGGAGCTCTACTATGTAGAGATGGTGAAATTCCTGTAAAACGCTCTCTTGATAGGAGTTGAAGAAGTGGAAACCTCGCAAATTGAAGATATGGTGAAAATGGAGTAAACCTTCGGAAAATCACTAAAAAGCCTTTTGCGGATTTCACAAAAACTTTTTTTCGAAAAGTTTCACAGGAAGAAATTCCCCATTTGCTCACATAATTTGGCTCCCTTAAATCAGCTAGTTTACCCGCAATTCAGATGGGAAATCGTTGGAAAGTTCGCCAAATTTCCCATGGAGCTCTGAAAAAATATGAAGCCCTAGAAAGCTATAACTCTGCCAGAAGATTGAGCTGATCGTCCTCTATCAAAAGATAGAGCTGATCGTCTTCTATGGATATGTTGAGAACCATTTGCTGATTTCCAGTCAGATAACTTCAGCGCAGAATCTAAGTCATCCTACTTTTTATGATGCCGACGGGTTTTGTAGGCAAATTCTATCATGTGCAATTGATCGATTCCTCTTCCCACACTTCATTCCATCGTGGTTCGTAATAATTTTCAATTTTGGTGGCTACATTTGGCTACATTGGTTTTTTCCCTTTTCGCCGGACGACTCCTCTATACAATAGCGTTCAATCGTGGTAAAAGAACAGACTTCAAGGTTTCCGAGTGTAAAATCCAAACAGTTGCAATCAGCACGTCGAGGAGGAGATAGATGGTGCCAAAATGAAGAATCGAAAATATTGGCTGGACAGTACCTCTGAACAATGCCGTAAGGAATTTGTGGAACCTTTCGACGAGAGAGCTACGATGATTTTTGATAATATTTTTCCATATCTCAACCTTTCTGCTGTGTTTCTTTCACTTGCATATTCAAACGGCTCCGTGAAATGCTGGATCTTCAAAGGAAGTCTCGATTTGATTTTTTCTGGTGAAGACCATGTGCTGCGGCCTGAGTGTGATAACGGTTCTTGATGAGTAGAGCTTAGTCTTTGTTTACGACCACGGGACAATTACGCTATCCACATAACATAGGTACTCGGACATGCAGTAAATGGGGGTGAACCAGAAATTGCACGGTTGAAGAAACCAAGCCCTACATAATATTTTGAGAGTCACAGCTGGCCTATCCCAAGGCCTACACATCTGTTGACAAGCACAGCCACCATGTAACAACCAGTGTAGAACGTAGAAAGTGGGCGGGAGGGGGAGGAGTCGTGGGAAAATTGGGGTCTCCGCCGCCATTGGTAGCAATGTAGAATCAGAAAGAAATTTGGCTATCATAGGAGCATGGAACAGCCACAGTTCTTTTCTCTCATATGTTGTAAAAACCACGGATAACTGCAGATACCATTGAAAAAGCACTTCTTGCGCTTCCTGGAAAACGTTGACAGTAGAGCACTCACTTCTCAATGATTTCAGTAATTTCTTTTTTCTAAAGTGTGTGTCAAGGCGAACTGCTCCAAAGCGGAGACCTCTACAGGAGCTTATCTTAACTCGCGAACCTTTCCTCTATCAAGCAGAGAGAAGTACATAACAAAGTGTAGTTTGCAGGCGGGAAGTTTCCGAACTGATAATATCGCGAAACAAAATGTTGTGCCTTGAGAAGACCTGTTGGGGAGAAAAATGTAACTGGTCCTCCTTCAAAGGCAGCACCCACGATAACTTCCATCTTCGAGCTTTTGAAAGTTTTCGAATCTAAGGCATAGTCCCGACAATTACGCAACGAAAGTGCTGCTGGAAGCGATGCCCTACGCGAGATATTACAACTCCATTTCAACAGTGAACAGCCTGCTGGCACGAGATGTCCTGCTTTGCAAACGTAGCATTGGAGCGACACTTGACATGAATCAGCTGTTTTCGACTGCCCTCACTGAATTTTTAGAGTGGAAAATCTTCTCCGCGCTTATTTTCCAACCATTCATCTTCTATTTTACTCACAATTGTCTGAAAACCTTCTTATTTTCGCTTTTCATGCGTAGTTTTCCTCTTGCGGTTCAAATCATTCAATTGTTTGTGAATTAGCAATATTTTTTTCTAGTCCTTTGCCCTACGTTTTTTTTTTTGTTTTTGCTCCTCAGATACATCTGTGCAACATTCATTCTTCCTTCTCCCTATTTCCATTTCTTTTGCTCGAGAAAGCGGGAAGGCAAATGCACAAGTTCGTCAAGAAAGTATGTGACGACAGAGGCAGCCTTATCAACTCTTTGCCAGACTCGGTCCGCGCATCTCGACCATTCTGATCTAACTTAGCAAAATAGGAACATTTAGAAATCGTCTTTCGGGAAGTTTTGACAAAATTGACCGATATACCCGTGCTCACCAAAGTCAAAAACTTAAGGGCGCGCCAAAATCTCGATGACAAAAATTTTCGTAGGTGCTGCTTTTAACACCCGGTCGTTGAATGGAAAATAGTACCTGGAGAGATTTTCACCAGAAACTGAAAGGAGATGCTCCTCAACTGATGCATACTTGCACTTTGCCAGCGCATGTATCTTGAGAGGAACACACGTTATATCGCTAGACGCAGAATGGAACTGGTCTTGAGAAACGTAGTCATGGCGAACAAACAAAGACAAATTCTTTGCTGCGGACGGAGCAAAGACACATCATATATATGAATAGCGGAAAGAAAAGTGGAAGAAGAGGGCGGGAAGACGAGCAAGTAGCGCCGATCGAGGACATTTCACATGTGCAAAACATTCAGCACATGATCGCTACAACGACAACAGTGGGTCCATAGTGCACACCTACAGTGGCGAGAATTATGGCTGGTGTGTGCGACAAGCATAGAGCAAAGTTTATCAGCTCATGTCGTGTGTTACACATGCATACAGGCGAATTTTCAATGGAGGGCTAGGGCAATGATGGTAATGAGCCCATATTTCTCCCCCTACTCCTGATCGTAGATATATTTTATGAATTCTAATTGGGAATCTCCTAGGGAATATTGATTTCCTGGTGTAATGTGATGGATCAGAGAGGCTTAATACTCACCCCTCCCTATATAAATTTGAAAAGATTCTTGTGCTTCCCCAGCTACGAAGCTCCGTATAAATTGAATTTAAACAACAAATCAAGGATTTAGTCAAGTCATCACCAATCTATAATACATTAGAAACAATCAGCTGTTTCTTGGAACCTCAGACATTCGCTGGATTGGATCGGCATGTCACTTGCGCTCCAATCTCAAGAATGGGCGATCTTTGAATGCCGTTTTACTTCCCGTGAGACTGCTGTTGCGCCGCCATGACTGCTATTCACTTTTGCAATTCTACTGCTGATCGAGAGCAAGGAAAGCAACCGAACAGCAAGTGAATGACAGATCGAGGGCAAGTAAAACACCACCCAAAGACCGCCCATTTTTGAGATTGATGACATGCCGCTCCAATCCAGCGAATGTCTGAGAAAGGATCAACTCCGTCTCTTCCAGTTTCTGTTCCCGCATAGAAAAAAACTACAGCTCTGTCAGTGAAAGATAGGAATTTTCGCATACATGACGGAGGCAAAAACAGAGCTTTTCTCCAATTCTTGGGAGGAGGATCGCCACAGGAGCGCCGAAAAAAAAACAAGCAAAACATAAAGATGAATACAGTCAGAAAACGATAAGGATGAACAAGAAAGGAGAATGAGGTTCCTATGTTAGAGGCGAGAGCTTTCTCTACAAAAATATGTACAGCTGAAACCTCGAAAAGACCCACTTCAGTGATCTTACTACATACAACCTAATCCTCACTGATATTGGTAACCCGTCTGAGGAGTGCGCAAAGTTAAGTTTTCCAAGTAAAGAGCGATAGTGTCGGTTAAACTCCAATTTTGTGGTAAATTTATGGAAACTTGTTCTCGAAAGGCATTAGCCGGCGATTTTGGATTTCGGCTTTTCTTAGACTGTATTGTGTGAAGAATTTAAGCCAGATTTTTGCGATACCCGAGCCCGTCGTCCATCTGGGGTACAGGGTCACACTTACTTGGCCGTAATGTGCGTGTAAGATCGGTGCGGACATCCGCAAAGAGCGGTGGATTCTAAGATTGGTTGTCCAATGTCTACAAGTGGTTTTGCTTAGTTGGTCCAGAACGATGTCGCACTAACCATGGCGGGGCGGAGGGAGGGGAGGGGGAGAGAAAACATTTGGTGGTCAAGAACGCAAAATTGAACTTTACAGCACTTGCAGGCCTCAGAAGAGGACGTTCAGGTCGAAACGTCAAGCCATCAATAAACGAGTACCACCTAACAACCTGGTAATAGCAGAAGCATTCAAAACACCCACTAGGCTTTTGATTTATACCGATTCTGATTCTTCACCTTTCCTGCTTTCGATGGGATGTAACTACTGTGGTTTACCCGCACGTTGCTCACAAAAATGACCATTTTGCAACCAGTTACTAGGGTTTTCCGATATCCTGAATACGAATATATCGGCTTAAGACTTCAAAAATTCATTTCGCGCTTCTGCACACAGACGAGCAAGAATACTCAATAGATGATGAATGCAACGGGGCGAACCTTCCCAACAAAGCAAGAATAGTGTTTCTTAGACTGATTTTGTACTACGGGACAAAGCGTCGTTGCGGTACAAATACTGCAGACATGGTCTCTACTCCCATTGTTTTGATTACTTTGATCGGTGCATGGTTCCGATTGACTGATAGTTGTCGGTAACAGATTCCTGTCGGTTTCAAAAGAATTCAGCAGCTGGTAGCATCCATTTTCCCATCAAATAACAAGATAATGTCCTTTTTTCGAAGCGGTTGCTCTTTGCAGACGATGCTGATGGTTTGTCTGAATCAAAACGTGGTCTTTCGGTTTGAAACAATCAAACTGTCTTCATGGTTCATGCAAAATAAATCCCAAGAATGCTTCTATCCATTCCGCTCCTAAACGGGAAATACCGATTCTGGCTTAAGGCAGGGTCCTTTCAGAGCATAAAAACATGATATCTTCAATTCAACTTCTGCTTCACAGCGTAGCAGGATGTCATACACATCAAACCTTCACTTGATCGAATGCGTGAATAGTGCTATTACTCACTAAACCGGCGTTTCGTGGTTATACATCTGGTATATGGAAGCGAGTAGGAAACACATCTGTACTAAGGGTTATGGTGGAATTCAAACGGCCGTCAAGAAATAAAGGCAATCTCAGCCGCTGCTAATATAGGCAGTACCGTGTCCAGTGCGTGCACTATGCAAATATCCCGATCCTGTAGCCTGGAGTATTCAACTTATTGAATTTCCATAGCCTGAAATTCAGGCATACTCGTGCTGCTTAAAGGCAGCACCTACGGAAAATTTCGTTGCGGATTCCAAAGAGGCTCACATTGCTCTATTAGCTTGCATATACAGAAGAAAACGAGAAACCTTTTGAAACAGTGTATTTCATGATTATAGGACACTCCCCAAATTTCCCACTCCTGGCGTTTCCTTTGGTTTCGGAATTTTTCCTTCAGTACCACTGTGAGCAGCACCTAAAAAACCCTGTTGCCGAATTTTTAAACTCACAGGATCAACTCTGTTTTTTTTTAAAGGCCATTTTTCTCTTTCGCACACTTCGCAGTCGCGACACATGTTCAAATTCTAACAAGTTTATCTGCCGCGAAATCAACTTTAGGGAACTTCGATGAATGAAAGAGCATCTATGGACCATACTAATTCCATACAGATTCTTTGCGCTTTTAAGGTCACATCCCAGCGGAAGCAGACCTAAACAATCAGGTGCCGGAGCTTGGTCTGACAACGTCAGACATATGAAAATGCAAGCGAGCAATTTGAGTCGTTTTGAGCCACCGATTCGCGAGTTTTAGTAGGAAAATGTGGGAACACCTCGCTGTCGAGCGAGTATTGCCTTCATGGATAGCTAAATAGCAAAGCCAACGGAATGGCCAGTGACCAGTGCTAACTGTATCTCCAAAGTAGGACTACAGTGGGTCGTTGTCAGCTAACTTCGAGTGCACCTCCGTCAGCAACGAGCGGCTGAAAAATTGGCATATGCAATCTTGCAAAAAGCTATGCTCTAGCGACGTTGATGTCCTCAGAATCCTTGTAAAAGAGCAGGAATAACGGACGTCGCGAGATCAGTTTAGTTTTTCATAAACTATCGAAAATTAGTGAGTCCAAATGCGCGGCAAATAGACTTGTTAGAATCTAAAGGTTTTCATGTCTTCGAAGTGTGCGAAAGAGAACAACAAAGTTTTAAAAAACCAGAGTTGCTCCCGTGAGCTCAGAAACTAGGCACCAGGGTATTTTGAGTGCTGATCACAGTGGTACTGAAGGAAAAATTCCAAAATCAAAGGAGACGCCAGGAGTGAGAAAGTTGGAAAAGAAGTGGGGGTGTCCTATAGTTATGAAACACACTGTAGTATGCTGGGAAGACTTGTCTGCATACATAAGGTAGTAACTAAAAACGGATCGCGAACCTGACAGTGACACTCTTGCTCTCCACAATCTCTCCGATTAAGTATGACAGTGGCTCCATAAAACTTGGAACAAAAAAGTCAGCGTCAGTGAGACCGAAATGACTAGAGAATTTTTTGGAACAGCGCGAACAATCTTTGGAGGTCGACATTCTTCTCCACAGTAACCAACACCGTAACACGAAGTATGTACTTGTTTGCATAAACTCAACAACGGAAACCAGCAGTGACAGCATTCTCGAAAATGTAGAAAGTTGGAGACATAGAATGAACTGCCTGTTTCACCAATCTCGCCACTGGGCAGGCTTCCAAGATGAGGTAAGTCTCCCCAGTTGTTATAGGCGCAACATGTTTTGGCACGCTTCCAGTTTTTGATCGCGCTCAATCTCCACGATTTGACGTGAGACGAAACGCGTAAAACGTTGAATTGCTTTTATTTTTGGAAGACGGTACACGTTTGACACACAGTTGTTTTATGAAACAATGAATTCTGATGCATACAAATGGGACAGTTACATGATGTGAGCGAAGATTTAGGTAACCCAGTTAGAAAAGAAGTCGAGAACCCAACCTCATCTTAGCACAAGTTGTGACGTGTAAATCAACTTTATGAAATAAGATTCATTATTGGTTTTTTATCCAACTTCCAAAAAAAGGCGGCAGTCCGCCAAGTTGGAACAGCTAATTTCACCCAGGAATATCCAACAACTATGAAGCGGGAATATTTTTCCGTTGAATATGGGGCGTCTTAAAATAATGTTCATATTGTTCAGAATTCCATAAGCTCAACATAAACGAAATCTAGGGAGATTTGCAACCATAGGTGCGATAGTCGGAGCCTAGGCTCTCCCCCGCTATGAATGGGGTCCGGCAGAACCCCTTCACTAAAGCGAAGAGGAGGGGACCGTGGCGAAGTCTTAGTAAGATAGAGCAATCATTGAAGTGTTGGTAAGGTAACAAAGATGAATGATGCGACCAAGACAAAAAGCTGGAAGGATGCAGAAGGAAGAACTATGCATGTGAAGGAGGAACGAAGGAACAAAAGCAGATGTCAGGATTTAGCAGTGGAACATTTGAATAAATATTCTTCTTCTTCTCCCTAGCGTTTGTCCCGCGCATTCGCAGGGTCCGCTGTTTTCGAAAACATTTGAATAAATATATGTGTGTAAAATCTGTGGATCTGCTGACTGTGCAAGAGTAAGCTGAAAGTGATTTCGCAATTTGATTGGAGCGCTGAATTCGACGGAATAGGAGGGGTCGGAAAATGAAGAGTAGCACGCTGTATTGATGTCATCCCTCAACAATCAATGATTTTTCAGTCAACAATGTCCTCTCATGCCTTATCACCGAAAAACCTTTGGAACCAGAATTGCGCATCAATTTCAAGCAAAACGCTGTTGGAACTGCCATCCTTCAATTTATCATCATTCCATGAAGAAACACACGAACAGGTGGGGGCACAGTTTCATACAGTACAGCCAAAAAGATATCACCTTTTGAACTTCCCCTCACAACTTCTAGGCGGAGTTTGAAATTTCAAATTTTGGGAGGTAATGCTACCACCCATTGAATCGAGCTTCCAAAAATCTTAGCTGCGCTTGCAAGTTTTTAAAATAATTTTTTATACTCAGAAAGGTCAAAATCCTAGATTTCGTACTACTTCCACTCAACAACTGCGCGACACCCAGTGGTGAAATTATCACCAAAATCGAACTTTTCCCAGCTCATGAAAACCTTGCCATACCCGGACCTGAACCTCACCATACCCGCATCCTTCCTCTTATATATGACCCCACTATCAGCATCACTGACCAATCAGGGAATTTCGTTTCACTAAAAGAATACACTTACGGAAGAAAATACACTTACAGAGTTACAGACAAACACAGTAAGCGGTTTATCATAAATCATTATTATAAGGGAGAAATGAACTACATTGAAATCGAACACCTTTAGCTAAACTTGAAGAAGCGTCAACAGCACCTTCCTCTTCTGCATAGAGTTGACACAGAGAGCGCCAAGGTGGCAGGAACATCTATGGGGAATAACGGCTGAATTTAGCTCACACAGCCTTCGCGCATGTGTACCAGTGATCAAGGCGTGAACACTTTCTAGTATAAGGGGGTCGAATTTGCTGAAAGGAAGCGAATCGAGGCCGCACCTCAACGATAGACGTCATTTTGTGAGGCATTGCGGACTATGTCAAATTACAGATTTCGACCTCTGCGAGAACAATCCTTCTTAAAAAATCTCAAGTTGATGGAATGAGGAGTTTTCAACCTATTTCCAACTTCTTTTCTTCTTCAATTTCCAAACTGAGCATCTACAACAGCATCATGTAGAACAAGATCCATTTCAAAACAGGGCCGTAATTGAAATCCAGAATGGCTAAAACTGCCTATGAAGGTCAATTCCATGATGATGTCAACTGACCTCCGTAAATGTCAGGATCTCTCCTCAACTTGGCGGAATTACGTTGGATATGAATCTATTCGCTGGGAAAAGTTCGATTTTAGTGGAAATTGCACTACTGGAAGTCGCACAGTAGTTGAATGTGAGTAGTGCAAAACCAAGAATTTTGACTCCTTTGAGCGAAAAATTTTTTTATAAGAATTTGCAAGCGCAATGAGGATGATGGTAGCTCTATTTATCAGCAATGAGTAGTAACATTATCTGCCAGAATTAGAAATTTCAAGCTTCACTTCTAAAGAAGTTATGAACAAAAGTTCAAAAGGTGATTTCTTTTTGGCCATGAGAAATGGTGTATGTCACCATAAAGCGTAGTTTACCTTGGGTAGACAAGGATGAGCAGCATGAGCTGCAGCCGAAGGCAAGTCATTACCCTGTTAAGATTATGATCAGTGCGTGGTGTAACTACAAAAGCATCATGCACTGCGAGGTAGTAACACGCTACACTGCTCTCACAATGGACCTGTACTGTCAGCGGCCGGATGGAATGGCCGCAAAAATCGCAAGAAAGGGTCCGATCTACGGCGCAATTCCGATTCTCGCGCGACAAAGCTCGTTCTCTCACTGTAAGAGTGACTTGCCAGAAGCTACTCGACTTTGGATGAGAAGTGCTGAGTTCAGCACCGTACAGGCCTGAAATTGCGCCAAAAGCTAGAAACTTCCCTTGATTCTCTATACCGCCTTGCAAGGGAAAGCGTGCGATGTTAAAGATGAGTTGGATCGCTGGTTGAGCAACTTTTTCGAGTTAATGCCAGTATAATTCTAGGCCATAGGCATCGAAACGCTTGCCGAAAATTGGCAAACAGTGATAGTATGTGCTATTCATTTCTTCATGTGTTTTCCTATTTTTATAGAGTCGATAAAATAAGATGTTTTGAAACCGCGAGAACTTTCTCTACAACCTATAACCCTTATCTATTAGCAATGAGTAGTGATATTACATCCCAAAATTACAAACTCCAAGCTTCACTCAGGAAAAGCTTATGAACAAAAGTGCAAAAGGTGCTATCTTTTCGGCCCAGAACTTCACATACGAGTAATCTTCTATCAATTGATTAGAACACTATATTTCTATTTGTACACATGCTGAAATCCTTCAATGAGTTAGGATTAATTACATGTGCAGCTACGGTCATATGTGTAGCACACCCACGAATTTGGTCGACAACTTTTCATATATCTCAGCCCTAGGACCAGCACCTGGAACTAAATTGAGGTATTTGTTGGAGCTCTGTGAAAGTTTCTTCTCTGGTGCACACCACGGCATAGTGTAGGTTGCAACTGGGTCAAAAAGTGAGAATCTCAATTTCATCAGCTTCCCGAAAATTGAACAAACAAACCTTCCTACATCAGCCTTATCGGCGGGCACCTTTTTGGTAATCGAAGTTCCCCACTTATGAGCTCGGAAGAATCGCGAGAACGCATGCTTTGAATATAGGCGCAGATAGCCATTCCTCAGCCAAACCAGCACTCCCTCAAAAGCTGATTGATATCCCTTTTTGCAAACAATCTGTTCCTGTTATTCTATTGCACGTATGCCAGCTGACACACTAAAGTGAGATATTGTAGCGCATAGCGATACTATTGTAAGAGTAAGTGTACACTTGCTCAATTCGAAAATGCTGAACAAATCGTACATTGGCCAAATACAACTACCATCTTTTCCTTCTTTCAAGGTGAAAAAAGCTTATGTAAAAGAACGCTTCAGTGACTACGAGGCGAACCATTCTCAACATTTCTTTCTAAAAATAATGCAGAAAGGGAAGGAAAGAGTAATATGCTAATCACTGGGTTCGGAGAGCTAACCGATTATAGAACAGGGTGCAGTTTTCTACAGACAGCTACGACAGGCCATCGCCAATGATCTCGCTTATGCACATGATTCGAAGAAATTCTATGATAGATGTGCGCAAAAAGTCTGTACATCTCTCTATCATCTTTTCCGGCATGTATAAATATAGACCTCCGATCAGAACGATACCAGGAATGCTTCCATCTCTCGGAACCCAACACAATACTACCGCATATGGGACCATTCGCAATTTCTGGCGTTAAAAATTAACGGAACGTTCATTTAGTCCCTGTTATTTCTTTGCAGCTGAACTCAATCCCGTTGAGTAAGGAGCTGCTTCATTGTATAGACCGAGCATAAGTTGCTACCATACTAAAAGGGCTCGAAGCAATTCACGGTGGAAATTGAAGGGCGAATTCTGGACACATTAGATCCTCTTTAATCCTCAGTCTCAGTGCTCATAAAGTCTCAACTCTGTAATGGGTAATTCTGATAATTGATCCCGGAAAATACCAAAAAAAAAAACGTAGGAAATCACTGTCCGCCGCCAACCGCGGCGAGGCTGCGCTCCGTAAGGGTGGCAATGAATCTCTACAAAACTTTTTTCAAGATCCAGTGGCCTAAAGGTAAAGAGTTCCTAGTCGACTGTTCCTAGACGAAACGCGCGAAGCGGCGCTTTTGCCAGGTACATCTAATAGAGCAGCAAACCGATGGACTGACCGGCAAGAGTCTCATCCGCTGTCGCATCCAGCACAATGAATCCGCGATCGTCTCGCGAAGAATCGTTGGCGCCACTTGCAACAGATGATTCGTCCAGAGTAGACGTTGTTGTATCCTACAAAGAACAATGGCTAACACTATTTCAGCGATGAAGCCAGCTCAGGATAGGCACTGTACCTCAGCTGTACCTGCTTCGCCTCAGTCTAGTAGGCGCGCAAACTAGGCATCCCTTTAAATTTTTGCCAACTTCTCGTAGATCTCCCCCTTCAGAGGAGAAAATTTCTTGTGACATTATGTTAGGTTGGAGGGAAAGTTCTCGAGGTTTTCAAAAATGCGCTTTTTTCTACCCCACATTGTCTCGTAGCGACCTATCCTTTGCATGGATGAGGAGGTCAACTAAGTGCAAGTTTTCTGTTATCATTCCCTACTAACTCCTGTACAACCTCCGCCGAGCAGATGAATTTTTCAAAACAGTACATTCGCCGCCTTTTACTATACGGCTTCAAATCTGGTGAATCAACAACCGTATCAAGTCGCCGTGTTGACACTGTATTTGGGAATGGAACATTGGTCGAACACCCTGCGCAAGATTGGTCCAGACCAGACTTCGGCAAGAGCTTGACTCAAGGCAAGCGAGACTTCGTGGAAGGTGAGGTGAGCAAAGCGGACTTCGTACATGGGACCTGCACTTTGGTCAGATAACCATTCACTCCTCTGCGAACGTTCTAATAATCATCCACTCGTTAGATATAGCTAACGATAAATTAGCTAACGATAAGTTCTACACAAATCCGAAAAATAATTGGAATCAATTGATTTTGGTAGGAATTGCAGCAGAAAAAGTACCTAGCAGTACCCACAGCTCCGCCGGTACGGAACGGATCCTGCTCAAACTTTGTAGTAAGATTGAAGGTACTACTGTTCTGCCAACTGCGAGAGGAAATTGGATTTAATTGATCTTTACGAAAGTTTGCGAGGTTATTATGCGGAAATTCCGCCACATGCACTGCTGTCAGCGCTTGTAGCAGAACAGGTTCTGCACGGATCTTTCGGTAAACAGGCATATAACTGCAATCAACTAAGTTCTACACAAATCTGAAAAAGAATTGGAATCAGTTGATTTTGGTAGGAGTTGCAGCAGAAAAAGTACCTAGCAGTACCCACAGCTCCGCCGGTACTGAACGGATCCTGCTCAAACTTTGTAGCAAGATTGAAGGTACTACTTTTCTGCCAACTGCCAGAGGAAATTGGATTTAATTGATTTTGAGAGGAGACATTGCTCAAGAATCCTCTGAACCCTAAATCTGAATGGTGTTGAACCCTAAATTTACCCTGAAACTTAGGGTTCAACACCGGTCCAGAGAATTTTCATCAAACAACTTTCTTCAAAATCAATTATTTCCAATTGTCCCAGAGCGGTTAGCCAGAGGACAGTCTGCTCGTTCAAATGAATAGCAAAATGGCCTAGTTCGTTTAGTTACAGCGAAAATACAACCCTTAACAATGTTCATCTGCACCAGTTCGGTACAACTTCTTTTAATATCTTTTCCTAAAATCAATTATTTCCAATTTTATTCGCATGGTTGGATCCAGCACCACTTCCTCTTTCGTTCCGATGAAAAGATTCTATTAGAGCTTCTTTATCTTTCATGATTTTCCACAATATTCTCGGGAAAAAAATTTCGTGTGCGTTTCTTAACGTGTTCAGACGTGCTTCCCCACCACTAACACGTTAGCTACATCATCCTGCTGAAGATCGATCGATACCTGCTTGTTATTCCTCTTCAAAGGGGGGGGGGGGGGTTCATAGATTTTTCACATATCAAAGGGGACTTCGTAACTTTTTTGCTCGAGCTAGGCTCGTGCCGAACTCTGGTCCAGACGCATTCGTGATGGCGACTTCAACCTCAATGTTTCCTCATGGTCGATGCGCGCATCCGGAGGAGACAACGGTCGATTGCTGCAGTTGGTAGATTCAGATCCAAGCAAAACTATGTGTGGAAGGGCACAAGCCTTGGATGTTTACTTTACCACCATTGCCGACCACCTGCGTCTGTTGGGAAACGTATAAAAGTTACCACAGTGGGTGATTATGATTTGACGGAACTTGTTCTTCAGCGCCGTGCCGAGGTAGCTAGGAGCTGCCCTCGTACAGACGGATAGTAAGGAGGATAAAGTTCTTCACAGTAGATGAAAAATGGTGTGTGTCAACATAAAGCGCAGTTCACCTTGGGTTGGCAAAGATGAGCAGCATGAGCTGCAGCCAGCGCTTAGGAGTTCAAATCTTGGCACTGAATTCGCTTTTCATTACCGGTCCAGGAGCACTGTAAAGTATCGTTCCCGCTTTTTTCGAAACGAGCGAAAACCTTTTTCGAATGTCCAATGGAATTTTCCTGTTGAGCGCCGAGGTTCTGGAGACTCAATTTCCTGCGAAGCATCAAATTGTTGGATGACTGCCCAGGGAACTTCCAAATATAGTTTTAGACAGCTCATGTCCTTCCACGAATTCTGACGTCATAACCTGTCCGCATTGTCCAGCGCTTTTCTACAGAGCTGCAACAATGTGCCCCCGCCTTGACTCTGTTCGTTGACCAGAGGGCACTCCATTACTGATCGATTCTGGCACTCTCGAAAAATCCGTATTCGAGAATTCTACATGGGAATGCTAGAAGACTTCCTCCTTGTTTACAACTGAGAGTGGGATTCAGATCTTGTTCAGTTGAACTTGTTTACGGAACAAAGAGTCAACAGTATTTTTTTTTCATGATTCACATTTTTTGGGAGGTACCCATAGTTTGACTTGAACAAAACGTTTTGGTTTCCAGACGGCCTGACGAAATCTCATGAAACCTTGCAATCTAATATGAAAAGCTTCGTGCTACATGATCACCTCAAAATTGCACGGAAATATGGAACAGGCAAGCGGAGGCCGGAAACTTTTTCACACCCCTGTATATCTCTTAAGAGTCCTTAGAGAGGTAGCTTCATTGATGCTCAAGATTAGCGATAGCTTCTCCCTGGAGCCGATGACAAGGCGACAAATATCAATGTAGCAGAAAGTTCGTCTACTTTGGCGAAAACGGCAGGGGAATGCAGGTCATTTTGGGATACCTGCTGCACACAGTCATGAAGGGCGAAGTTTGATCTGCAAACTGCAAATCTATTCGTCAATGCTCACCCTTCTTCCGTGGCGGGCTTTCAACTGAATGCTACTTTCACATTTTCCATACTTCAGCAAAAAATCCATTTATCCTAGGGAAGATCTTGTTAACACATGTTACGTAGCATTCCAAAGCTAAGGGATATGGCATGCTTCACAGCGACGCTGTCGCTGCGACCGTTCACCACCAAAAGTTCTCGTGCAACTGAAGAAAATATTTTTCTACTTCTATTAGATGACCTATGCAGTAAAACCCCGAGAAAATTAACTGTGCCATTTCCTATAGCACTTACTCTGAAATCCGCCGGCCTGAACAATTTACGGGTCTTGTTTCCTGCTCTGGAACAAAAACCCTAGTCGATCTCAAGCGAAGCTTGTTCTACTGATGCGAAAGTGGGAGCTTAATCTGTCTAACAGCTCTCACTTTCATTGAGTGAAACCATTTTTAAAGAGAAAATTTCGGCAGGCGAGAAGAGAGGTTGCGCGCAGATCCACATCTATACATATTTGACTAGGAAATGCAAAGCTAAACGAACAACTTGGTAAAAGCAACACAGAAACTACAGTTTGTCCCTCTGAATATCACTCATGGTAACATGAAAAATCAGTTTCTAAAAAATGCATACGTCGAAATTACCGAAAACAAATTCTTGCAAAGATTCCCAGAGGTATAATAACTATCATTAGCGCGAAGCGCGACGAAGCTGTTCGAGCCTTTTGAGAAATTGAGCCGATACGGCTGATGCCGTAAAATGTTCAGCCAGCATTGGAAAGTGCTAATTCAGCAGTAAACTGGTCAGGCAAGCAGCTGTTCTCCTGTTCCCTGGTTAGACACAATTCTTCTCCCGGATGCTGGTCCGGTGGCTGACTTAGGAGTAACCACACCCACGAGTGGAACTATAAAGAAACAGGGAGTTAATCCGATTCCAGC
Organism: Ancylostoma ceylanicum; assembly: GCA_000688135.1. Lineage (NCBI taxonomy): Eukaryota > Metazoa > Nematoda > Chromadorea > Rhabditida > Ancylostomatidae > Ancylostoma > Ancylostoma ceylanicum. The sequence goes on along the minus strand of JARK01001399.1, from coordinate 223,773 downwards.
CACAACCATTCTCAAGGGATAGAGTTCAGAAAAGCATGATCTGCTCAATTGGAGTTCACTCACATCTGCTCAGAAGAAACAAATTGATGACCACCTCTCAAAAGGTATAACATCAAAATCGCTAACCTGGCCGTATTTATCAGGCGACCACTGCAGCAAAAAATGATAAATGTTGTCAGCTTTCGAACGAGGCACTGCGTACCTATAAATAATCGCTTGAATGGAAGTTAGGTAGGTGAAGAAAAACAGAAATATGAAACAATGATTAATTGCCTTTCAAGGCAAACATGTCGCGAATTGAATTAAATAAAAAAAGCTCACAGATAATCCCACTCCTTTGATCCAAAAGATTTTTCATGTATAACATCCCGGATCTCCTAGCTATGTACTACACACTCAACTAAAAAATCCAGTGATTTTCATGAGAATCAAGCCCCTTCACACCTTCCGCCCTCCGCACCTTTCTTACATTTATAAGTTTCTCATGAATAATAGTGAACAGACCTGGATACAGTAGCGAGAAAAAAAGTATTTTAGTTTCTCCACCTCAACTTCTTCCAACAAAAAAGCGGAGAAGTTCAAACTGCTATGGGAGTTGCACATACTCATGAGAAATAGAAATAGACTTACATATGGGCATTTCACGTCGAAATTTATCACTCGGTGGCATTCGTAGTACCCCACAAGATGGGTTCCACTGGTGGGATCTTAACACGAATTGAGTTTTCCAGAACAAAATTAGCTCATATGTGCTAGAAAACATGTCTAAGCTGATCCCAGGTTGACATCTGCTAAGATAGCTTTAGGTCGATCCAGTGGTGATCCTCCAGGGTTGTTCCAGCCACCCTAGCTCGCTTTTTCAGCACCGTTCAGATGACAACATTGCTGCTGATATTTTTTTTTATCTTAGCGTAAGGATAACTGGCTGTTATGCAACCTAATGTTTCTTTGAATACTCTGAATATTCGAGCCTATTGAAGCGGGGCAAGTGGTGCACATCATGCGGGAGTTTTGGAATTTTTCTTTCTACGAGAAAGATGCTATCTAAAGGGCTTAATGCTTGATAAAGATGTACCAGTATTCCTGAAACCTTGTCATGTGCACGAAATCTTCGATACGAGGTGGGGTTTCGGCGCACCGCTCACTCTTCGTCCATATCCCTATCATTACCTGCGTATCATGTCAGATAACAGAGCAGCCCAATGGCAGCACGAACGCGTTTCTCCAGCAGTAATACTTCGGTTTCAAGCCCCAAATTGGGCATGGCCTTTCCCCCCATTGCTGCCATCGTCCCCTCCATTGCTGCCATCGTCCCCCCGGTTGCTGCTAAAATAGGGGAGCACGTTCTCTGGTGAATGTGCGTTAAGAACGCAGCCCGAACGGCGCAATGCTTCGAGTAGAAACGCTAGCAGCAACGGTTCCCAGTTGCTGCTATTCTCCCCTCCATTGCTGCTACAAAGAGCAGCAATGAAGGGGAGAATGGCAGCAATGGAGGGGAAGATGGCAGCAACTGGGAAGCGTTGCTGCTAGCGTTTCTACCCGAAGCATTACGCCGTTTGGGCTGCGCTCGTGCTGCACATTTGTCAGAGTTAATGGCAGCACATGAATCTAGGATGGCAGCAATGTCAGAAGTGGAACGCAGCCATATCCTGCGTTAGTCCTGCCATGGTAGCGGCATGAACGGAGATATAGCTGCGTTCGTCCTGCTGGAATGGGTACCGAGTGATTCCGGAACGTCCAACGCAGCCCGAACACGTTTCTACAGCAGTCACAGCGCGGAGTCAAGGCTTACTTTGTCGCCCTACGAGCTGCGTTCCGGTTTAAAAGGCTGCTATTTTTTTGGGGGAGGGGGCGAAGAGCTGGATAACATGTCGTAAACCAGGGATGGCAGTTGAAACTGGACGAGTCTTCAGCGGTGTTCCTAACGCAGACTCGGGTAAGCTCATGGTTACCCAAGCTTCCTCAAAAATGTTCTCGAACGCGTGCGCGCCATCAGCTGCAGCGCTCGATGGACGCAGGCGGACTTCCGCATCCGCACGCGTCCGCAGCCCAGCATCTCGTCTGGCCAATTGTTGCACTGGGCCACGGTTTAATCCGGGCCTCAGCCGGCCAGACAAGTCCCGCAGAGCTTGCCTAGTCTCCGCCGGAGCGGAGACACGACTGAGCTCTGACGCCTAACGACCGGCTTATATACACCTCCCAGGGGCGGGACATCACGTGACAATGAAAATGAGGGGGGTGAACGCAGGTTCAATGGAACCGTGGTTGACCTGGCAGCAAGCTGCCCCCTTAACGCAGCCGAAATACAGAGTTTGCTGCTCTCAAAACTAGGAACGCAGCAATTCTTGATTATGCAGCAATGTCTGCCTTCCACTTCCTGGGGGCGTGGCTCAGCAGGTTCTGCTGCGTTTGCCTTGCCCAGTTATCAGAGATAGCCAATCATCACCTCAAGCTATCAATGACGTGTCCGGCTTCCTAGAAATAACAGAGCAGAGAGAGGGTGGGCGGTGCGGATGTACGCCACCCCAGATCTAATAGACCACACCATATGTGACGCCGCTTCGAATTTAGCCAAATGGGATGACTCGAAATAGGAGTGCCGGTCAGTAGCGCAAGTAGTCTGCCCCGTTGCTCAATATATGGGAATCCACACTTTGAGCCTTTTGTTTCATAAATCTTTTTTTTAGTTGATCGATTTCCGTGGCCGAATGTGGCTGTTAAAGGCTGGCCAAATGGCGCCGGGAATTACGTTTTTCACCACTCATCGTAATTTTACAAAAACGAAGGTATGGTGCAAAATGAATGCGGTATTTGTGTTTAGCATGTCGAAAAACCTCCACATGCAAAATTTGCGATGCAAAACTGTGAGAAACCGTGTCTACCGTGAGCATGCAAAAAACGAAAGGATCTGTTCGTGGCCGAATCTGGCCGGCCAAAGGTGGCTGGCCGCGGCCACGCCGGAATTCGACCTAAGGTGGCAGAAACAACTACGCAGGGTCACTACTACGATATTAAATTAACCCCAAGTAGTCCTGGCAGATGCCAATCAGGGATCAGCTCACGAATTTTTTCTAGCAGATATGAACTGGCTGTTTTCTGAAAAGCTCAAGTCGTGGTGAGACCTCACCAACAATTCATTTTGTGAGATCCTCCGGATGCCACCAAGTGACCAATTCCGATCGAAATGGATTTTTTTTTCTTCCTGAAAAGAGTGGCGAACGAGATGGTCACATATAGGTTGATTTCTACGCCGCATGAGTATCTACAACTTCCATGAAAAATTTTAACTTCTCCTTTCCTTTCGTAAAAACAGTTGCGAATAAGGAACCAAAAACTGCAATCTTCTCGCTCATTACTGTGGGTGTGATATGAATTCAAAGTGACAGTTATTGAACTCACCAGAATTCCCTCCTCAACCTATTTCCAAATACACAGTCTTCGTCGTAAGAGCTTACAGAGGAAGTACAGCTTGGTACAGACTCTGAAAACTGGAGTGCTGATGACAAAACCTCTGAAAAATCCTTAGGAGTTATTTTCAATTATTTAGTCAACTAATTCACACTCGAATAGCGGATGAACAAATCATGAAAGACGTATAATCAGGGTCAACCGTGACGATGGGGAAAACCGACCCTTAATACGACTACCCCCCCCCCCCCCCCCCC
>JARK01001399.1:209664-219950 GCA_000688135.1 Ancylostoma ceylanicum | reverse complement strand
CCCCCCGTTATAGAGAGCTGGCATCTAGTATCTACCGAGCGGGTGACTTGAAAAAGAACTATAGCGAGCCCTCGTTAGCGAGAAGCATCACGTTATTACATGACGAAACAGAATTGATTGGTAGCACATGCGAGAAATTGACTCCAGCGTGGGTTCAATTCTCGGCGCCTTCAAAAAAAATTTTGCACGGATCGGAATCACTGCAGAATTGAGTGTGAAGCAAAGAGGCTGGAAACTAATGATGATAATAATACGCTCGAGGACGACAACGGCGTGTCTACTGACGTTGTGAGGTTCTATAACGTACTGACAAGGGAAGTGCAAGAGGCCAGGCTGGCAGATCGGAATGAAACCTATCTGGCTTGAATCCTTGCTTGACAAGGTCCTCCAGCATATATTTCATTTTTGCCCGGGTGCAGAAAAACAGAATTCCACCACACTACTATATGGGTTGCAGCACACATCTAGCAGTGACAGGATGGCCGAGTGGTGAGGGTGCTGGACTGTTACGTAGAGGGTCGAGGGTTTGGGTCCTGTCACGTGCATCGTTTTTGCGCTTTTTTTTTCATTCCTTCTATGTTGTTGAAATCAAATTTAAAAGAATGGAGCATAAAACCTATCATTATTGATGTACCAGCCATGAATAACTACACTACCTCAAACGTAGCCTACTTATTGAACAGTTGTTCCTCTAGTCGCTATAAAATATAAAATTCTTCATTCAAAACGAAACATTATGATGCATTATGATGCGAGTGGGAACAAGTTCGAGTTATAATCCCTAGAAGTGATAAAGTGAAAAAAATTCCCAACATGATCTAATGCATGTGGCTGTGTGTTCGGCTGGGTTCTGATTCGTGATTGTCCTCTACAACTCATAATTTTGGTAATAAGGATAGGTTCTATGTTCTAATCCTTTAGAGTTAATTTCAACAACAAAAAAGGATTCACGTGGAGGGATCCGAACCATAGACACTCTGCCTAACAGTTCAGCACCTTCCCCACTCGGCCATGTCTGTTTTTTAGCACCCTGAGCAAAAACTAAATATTCTCGTGGTCACCACGATCCAAACGTCTGCAGTCGCAGAAATCGCCACGCAGCCACCACGCAAGTGAGTCGCAAAGCTGCTGCGTGGCGTCCACGTCGCATTTCGCCAGCTACGGCGCCACGCAGAGGCATTGCGGCTGGGTTGCGTGGCGACTGCGTGGCGATTGCAGACGTTTGGATCGTGGTGACCACGAGAATATATGGTAGAGAACCTTGCCAAGCAAGCATTCAAGCCAGATAGGTTTCATCCCGATCTGCCAGCCTGGCCTCTTGCACTTCCTTGTGAGCGCGAATACGAAAACCGTTTTGGAACGGGGTATCTATAATATTTATTTATTCTATCGATTTTTTCGACTTTTGCCTGGGGACGACAAGGACATTCCTACTGGGGTTCTGCGATGGGCTGAGCACGAATATAACAGCAGTTTTGGGTGAGGGTATCGCAAAACTGACCAAAAAAGTTTCTCCTCGAAAATCAAAGATTCCTCGGATTTTCCGCCCACCACTTCTCAGGAAACAAAAGAGCTGAGACAAAGCTCGGCCAAAGTAGGATAGAGGTCTAAAATTTTTCATTTTTTCCTATTCTTGGGACGAATTTTCTGGAAAACAGGGGCGCGCACCACGAATTTGTGATATGCTTGGTAATAAGCAGCAATAGGTAAGTCAAAAAATGTGGGGAGGTTTCGATATATAGAAGATTAGACAGTGTGCCCGGCTCCACTCGGTTGTTTGATTTTTCTCGGCAGTTCGCTGTCGACGACAACTGTTAAATCCAAAGATCCTTCCATAATGCTCATCATTTTCATGATCAGCCTAAGAATCCTTTTTCATTCACCTCTGTCAGGAAGTAGAAAGAATTGTTTTGTTGGTAAATTCTTCTAGAATCCTTGCCATATTCACGTTCATCGTGTTGGAGAACCCCATGGACTTGTTTTTATCTATCACTAAGTAAAGGCAGAAAAATCGACAAAATCGATAACTCTATGTTCTTGTGGAAACAGAGGAACCCCAGTGGACATGTCTTCACCGCTCCGTGGGGAAAATTGCGAAAAATCAATAGACTCGGTATATCAATACTCGGCACAAAATGGTTGTCATATTCGCGTTCAACGTATTGGGTAACCCCAGTAGACATGTCCTCACCGACCCTTGAACGAAAATTGCGAAAAATCAATAAAATCGATAAATCGGTAAGCCAATTGATAACCTAAAGTAGCCTAAAATCTCCGCCGATCCGAGATGCAAATGCGTGCAAAATTTGGTCCCGATCGGTTAACTCTCCGCAATTTCTATAAGGAACATACATACACACACGCACAGACTTTCAACTTCATCTATAGAGATGACAGAAGACTCACTCCTCGTCTTTCTTTTTTTCCTCGTCAGCCTCACCGCCATATAATAAGGCAGCGTAGGTGATGGTGGCGTTTCAGCAGCCTAGAAAAACGTGAAATTTTTCATTAGAAAATGGATGTGGCCAACATCAATAGCTTCTCTCGTTTCTTTTTTTTTTGTTCCTTTGTTAGTGTTTGCGTTGAAAGGAACAATACAACATGGAAACGGAAACTTTCGGCTAAAGCAAAAAAAAAAAACCATCTCAATCGGCTGGGTCCCATGCTACCCACATTCATCTGTAACCATGCCTCCTGGCAAGGCTGAAATCCGGGTGGTCATTTTCGTAAGCACGATCTTGATGTTAGATGCGGTGTCCTTTTGCTAGGTTTCAGGTAACATTGGGTGGGCAGGCAATGATTGCCGAAAATCGACATGACACGAGTGAGCATGTGATTTCAGACGCCAGAGCGGATCCAAATGAATGAGAGTGGCATATGGTGGATCGCCCTACAAAGGAAGGATACTCCCTGGCCGTGAGCTTTCCATAAAATCTACGTACAGTTCAATGTAGCTGGCAACGCTTATGTCGGATTTGCACCGCACCATTCAGATGGGGTCATGAGTGAAAGAGTATAGAGGCTTTTGTTGATGCAGTTATCCTCACATAAGACTTCGAATGCCATTGAGCTGGATTCATGGTGTATGGTTCTCTCGCTTCACCAGCATGTGGTAGGTGATACGAACCTTGCTGCGGCTTGAGTCCTTGCTTTCTCGATTTAGAATTTGTCTCCGTCACGGAAGCGATTTTCAGGCAGCTTTGCCATATGTTTTCATTGTCGAAGAGTTAACCATGTATTTCTGCTATGTTGGGACATAGCAAAAAGACATAGACATTGTGACATAAGGATCATCTTTGAAATCACTCTGAAAGCTTGTATTGTCGGTACGCGAGTGAGAAATACGCATAACTCCCTGAAAATAGCTTTCTCGAAGAAGGTGAGGTAGGCCAAATTGGCCGTTACGCGTTAATGCGTTGATGTTAATTCGTTGGAACAAGGATTCACAGATATCTTGTAAATTTCTTAACACCTGTAGCGAGCTGTCCAATTTTCTAAATAGAAATTCCGAGCAAGAAAGCAGCATCTCCAACAAAAAATGCAGTAAATGGTAACTTTTCTACTCTTAACTTTGTGAGCACAATACAGAAAGATGGGAACATATAGGAACGAAAAATTATTTTGTAGCTCTTGCTTTGCTCTTTAGCATGGTCACATTTTCGCTTTTCAAATCCCGTTGCACCTTCTTTTCTATCTCATGGAGTGTGACCCTCCAATTCGACAAGATTGAACCACTCTGCCACCGACTACTACTCGACTTCAATCACTCAATCGGGCAGCTCTGGCCGACAACAACAGCAATTCTATTCGCGTGACATCTCGAGCAGAGCTGCTGTTTAGGAAAGACAATAACAGGTGTATTCAAAGGGTTCCCCCTCCCCACCAGCAAGTTATAGTCGCCCTACTGCACTGCATTTTCAGAGATTTTGTCACCCTAAAGTACTGCATAGCACCCTGACAGAACAATTTTTGCAGGGCTATTATTGGGCATGTGAGCTCATTGGTGCTCAAAAGCCCCACCCAGACAAATTTTGGAACTTCCGCGGAGCTATCTTGGGACCTACCTCAGGTGACCCGACGAAAGTTCCGATTAAGTTCCGCGGAAGTTCCGAATGAGTTCTGCGGAAGTTCCGAACAGGATCCGCGAAGGTTTCGAACAGGCTCCGCGGAAGTTCCGAAATCAAGAGTGGCGTAATTTGCTCAAAATGAAATCGGCCATGACCTCGATGAACCGGTAAGATTGAGTAACGTGGAGCTGTGAACGTGTCCACAACTTGCGAGAACAAACATGGGGTCTCGAAACCATCAAAGGTGTTTGATATTGTCCAAAAGGATAGGAGCGATGAGGAGAACACACTTCGCCCTCCGAGGCTAGAGCTGCTCGATTGTCTGAGCATGAGTAAAATGTGGCTCAACAAACTAGAGATATGAACGGCGCCCACAGAGGAACCTTCACTTAAGAAATGACAGCAAAAACATGGTCTACCATCTTTGTCCAGGGCAATTTTAGCCTCGAAGTTGCCCCTCGTTCGGGAGATCTCGTATGCGGGAAATAGAGACAATTTTTCCCCTAGGTTCGTGCCACATGTAAGGAAGAATCAGTACTGATGACAACCCTCAACAACACGCAAGATATCTAATATATTCCGTGCGGAACCCTAAGATTCTCTAGGTGGAGTGATCGTTCACATTGGGCATGCTCGATTTTTCTGCGTAAAATTCGAGCAAAGCGACTACCAAAGAACTCGGATGTGTGGATTTCCACTACTGCCTACTCTACAGGTCTCGGGAAGTTATGTACTACATGGTTTATCAAGTTCCTAATGCATTCTATGGAGTTTGATACAAGAGTTTCGGTGGCGGACCACAATTTTAGTGGCCTCAGACAACGCAATTTTTCGATGGCTTGGAGCTGAGAAACAGACTTGTCTCTGGCAGCTCTGAGAGAGGATGAAAAGAGCCAAAAAATCCGCTATATGCTATTGATACTGCTCTTGGAAAATAGTGATTTCTGTCGTCATAAAAAAACCGCACGAACTTATCCAACAACCCAATACATTACCACACAACGTTCACCATAAAATCCTTGGCTATAATAACGTGTGTGGCGCAGTGGTAAGAGGCTCGCTGCGCGCACACACCGTCAATGATTCGATCACGCCCGTGGCCAACCAAGAGATCCATATCCAGATCACTCCTAACCCTCCTCGTCAATAATGCCATTTTTCTATTTTTCCCAAAAGAATGAAACTGATTTGAATATTATTCGTTCCTTTTCTGGGGGGTTATGCAACTCATTTACCTACTCACATTGACAAGCGGACGTCAGTAGGTGGAGCTTACCATACGTGGTCGGTAGAAGTTTTACATGCCGGGCAGAACTTTACGCGTGTAATATCCTGTCGGGCCAAGTATCACACGGACAGAATATTAAATACCGCACTGAAAGCCTGTATCTCTCTCAATTCAGTGGGGTTGAAATTTTGAAAAATGCACAAATGTGCAGGGCTAGATTCTTACTCTGTATTCTATCCACAGGATGAGAACCTAGTCCTGAACATCACTGTATTCTATCCTCAGGTACGCGTGTGACGCAGTGGTAAAAGGCTCGCTGCGCGCACACACACACGGACAATGACTCGAACGCGCCCGTGGCCAACCAAGCCATCCATATCCTCGGGGTCGGTAAATCGGTACCAGAGGAGTCTGGGAGGATGATGGCTGACAGGATGCCCGCCGCAAGTCACTGTATAGGGCACATACGCATTCAACGCCTCTACGATGTTCACATGAAGTCGAATGCGTGGCGCATCCCACGTGACGAGATTGACCGACGCCGACCACTTCATCCTTTATCGTTCATTGATGGCCAGGTTTTTGATAAACGAGAACTCTGACGATCAGTAAGGAGTGAGAGAAACAAAAGAACTCCTAAACGCGAAAATAACAATTTTGAGGAGGAGGCACTAAGCCTACTCTTAGAGCACAAGTGAAATAACAATACGATTTACAAAATAAGACCAGTTAGCTCTGATACTATTAGCAGTAGATGAAATTCAAACCTTGAGACATTGTCACTGTCGTTCATTTGATCAATATCGTTATCGTTACGCTTAATCAATTTTGATCCTCAATATTGAACTTCAGCGCTTCCCGCACTAGGGTACTATAAAAGGCCTCATAGTAATCGTGGATAGTCTTCGTTTTGTTCCTGCCCTTCCACGTGCAGGATTGCCTGTTCTTAATCAACTTTATTGTTTCTTATCCTTTATCCCAAGCTGGCTGATTACTATCACAAGCTTTTTCCGTGGAGTTCAACCCAGGAGGTCACTCACTCACATAAGTTTGTTATAACTCTAAATTGCCAAACGTCTTCTCCCACTCTCCTAGTTTCAACTTTCTCCCCAGCTCATTACCCTGAAAACTCTCAGGACGAATGATGGACCTGCCTTATATCCACCGTTCTAGCGGAAGAGTCCGCATTAGTTGTGACCGTCGTTTACGAACAAGTGAGTGACACCGCACTGTCTACATGTACAGTGGCGGCCACATATTTACCACCATCACGATTTTGACAGACAATTTTTTTTTGCATTTCTCAGCCTTCTAATGAGCAATCAAAACGAGGTTCGAGTATGTGTTGATGCACTATGGGGACTTCCTTCCTGTTGCTTACCATGGGAACAGAGTCTGTTCAAATTGGAGTGAAAAATAAAAGTTCAATTTGGTTGGTTTTCCGCAATAGTGTAACATTTTTGTATCTCCCAATGGAAGGGAAAGGAGTGGTGATTTAGAGCATGTTTCCCCTCAATATTTCTTTATAAACGCTTTTACCGCACTCTACGGAGTCAGAGACAGGAACAAACCGTCAATTTCGTCGAAAATTTCATTTTGATGAATCTTGCTAGTGAAGCAAACCTCGGAATTCTCCTCTGAGTATCTGACTGCCTGTTAGCAAAAAAATCCGCGGTTAGAAATGCACGGGTTATCCTTGGAATCACCGTTAATCCTTTTTCACCATTTTTTTTTAACTCCTGTTGGCAATTGTCGCTCTCCCTTAAGTGAGAAACTGCTCATGGAAACAACTGTAGTAAAACACGCATTCATGTCAAGAATAAAATCACATTTTATTCAGATTCAGCTTTCTCACATCTAGAGAGAAAGGGAAATATTTCCAAAACCACTGCATTTTGAGCTCTAAATGCGTAGAATGCGTGCAATTCCATCCAGAAGCATTTCTCGGAGCAACAAAGTTGAGGCAAGAAGGAGAACACTATGTCTTATCGCAGGTACGTTCACCAAGACAACATCATCTTGTAGTTGAGCTTGAAAGACGCATTTTTGAACGGTCGCGCTAATTTCGTCCGAAATGAATTTGAAATGGTCCTATAAGTGGCGCACATGCTCTTGGAATTCTAGAATATCGCCGTGTACATTGCAATTCATCTCACCTCGAATTTATCGAGGCAGGACTTCTCGAAGTGTGGATTGCTTGTCACTAGCACGAGTGTGTGTGTGTGTGCCCCCCTGCTCCACACACAGGTTTTCGCACTTCTCCAGGAGCATTTTGCTTTAAAAGTGCCTCGCTTAGTTGGTTTCATCCAGTTTAAACTGAATTGGCCACTTCTTATAGTCCCAGGTCACAGTGCCCCATTTCGATGGTGTCTTCTAGAATTCACTGAACCTTAGTGAGATCTCTCATCAGATCCAAGGCGGAATGGATCGCCACGTACACGGCAATATTCTAGGAATCCTGGAGCATTATGACCACTTATGGGCTCGTTGAGGTGTCCTCCGCCCTAAGACAGAAAAAATTTCAGAACTTATTTTCCGTGATGTGCAACCACCTGCAATATTTTGGAACCGAGCCGAAGCGCCGCTTCTCGGCGCTTTGGGTCGAATCCGTGTGCTACGTTACTTTTGGGCCAGTCCAACTCAAAAACAGGCATCATCCCGAGCCAGAGCGCCGCTTCGCTGTGCTTTGTCTCGGACCCGTGTGCCACGTTACTTCTGGGCCAATCCAACTCAAGGAAATCACTGTCATAACAGTGTTTTCTGTTATGACAGTGATTTTCTGTGAAGCTGTATAGATCGACAAACCATGTTCAAGTTCCACCATATTCAAGTTGAAAACAATATCCTTTCGAACTGATGTTACGCAGATCTTCAATTAAGTGAGTGAGTGTTTAGTGAGTCGTGCACCATGCGCGCTCACAACAACTTTTACTGCTCTACCCGCATCTTCAGCAACTATTCCTGCTCCACCCGTGACTATCCCCTGGAAGTCTGCATCGGCAAAAAGTGGGTGGGTTCACCAGCGCACCAAACGTCCGAATGTCTTCTGAGTTTGCTAAGGAAGGTCGAGCATGCCCACTGTGAACGATCACTCCCCCTTGAGCATTTTGAGGTTTTGCAAGGAATGCACTGCATAAACTCGCATACTGCTAAGAGTTAGCAACAGCACAGTATTCCTTACATGTGGAGCAACACTAGGGGAACGATCGTCTGCATGTCCCACGAACGCTGCTACCCAAGCGAGGGGCAACTTCAAGGCCACCACTGCTGTGTTTAAAGTGGGGCGGACCATTTCGGTGGTCTTTTCAAAGGTAAAGGTTTTTCTATGGACGCCATTTCTGTCCCTAGCCACTTGAGCTACATTTGATCCACGACTGAAGTCCAACTGTAGCCGGTGAAATAGAGGTCCATACAGGTCGAATTACAGGGTCTCACTCTATGCAGCAGAAAAAAAGGTGCAACAAGAATTGAAGGCAACGCCGTTAAAGACCAAAACAAGAGCTACAAAATATCCCATGACACGCAAACCAATCGAAGTCCAAATCATCATGAAAAAAATTGAAAAAACCGCACGAACTCATTCCTCAGCCCAATACAAAATGGTCATTCCCTGCGAATGCCCGCTATTGCATATGATTGTGAGAAAGAAAAGGCCTTATGAAAACCAATTCTCGATTAAAGAACGAGAGACAATCAAGTACGCATCTCCACTGATCAAACTTGCCGAAAGAGTGCGTCCAACTATTTCATCCACTGCGAGGAAGAGATCTGGAACTTCGTCGGACGAAGTAGCACAGGAGAACCTGAATCATTCTATACGAATTGTAAGCATAGGACGACATTGAAAATGATAGCCTCCTTATACGTATCGACACCATTTTCCTCAATTTCTTTCACAAATTAAGCGGATAATTCTGTTTTTATAATGCATATGCCGTGTTTCTTTTTCTTGTAAGCATGGTGTACTTATTCTCGTGGTCTTCATGAGCCAAACGTCTGCAAAGGCAGAACTTGTCACGCTGCCGCCGAGCGACTCAGTAGCGGGGCTGCTGCGTGGCGCCGTGACTAGTAGAATGCTGCGAGGCGGCCACACGACAGGCTTGCGACTGGATAGCGCAGCTGCTGCTTGGTAATGCCCGCCACTGCCCATTTGGATCGTGAATACCACGAGAATTTACGCTAGGGAAAGACGCTTCTGAGGTGAGGTAAAGGCTTTTTCCGACAACAGTTGTTCTAAATCCAAGGAAATCCGACTTTTCTTGAGTGAAATCTCACTCCGCCTTTGATTTCAGGTCGCAAATTATACATTTTCAAGCAATGCTCTCACTTTTCTGTAGTGAGCTCCCAGGAACCTCGTGAATTCCTCTGAACTAAACCTAAGTCAACAGGGCGCGTGTGACACACTGGTAGCAGGCTCACTGCGCGCGCACACGGTCGATGGTTCGCGCCCGTGGCCAACCAAGCCATCCATCCCGGCGGGGTCGATAAACTGGTAGCAGGGGAGTCTGAGAGGATGAAGCACTGACTTGGTTCGTTGGATGCCCCCCCCCCCGCAAACCACTATATAGGGTACATACGCATTCAACGCTTCTACGATGCTCAGATGAAGTCAGATGCAAGGCGCATCCCACAGACGGGACTGATCAACGCCGACCACTTTATCCTTTATCCTTAAGTAGTATCCAAATTTTGAAAAATTCATGAATGTTCGAGGAAAATTTTCTAGTAAGGCTTTCCTCTCAGATGGCAACGCCAGGTATTTTCCCGTTGTACTCTTGTCCCTGTGTAGCTTTGACTCCACAAATCTTCTGCACTTCCTGAAGTCAAAATTTGACAATTTTGTGGATATGGAGCAACGAATCCTCACTATTTCATTTCATGTAGCAATACTGAATATTCTCAAGCACTCATGCTCCTTTCTGATGTTCCAACCTCATAAGATGTGCAGGCGATGCTTCACTATTCTCTTCCACCCCCCCCCCCCCCCCCCC
>JARK01001399.1:185473-199047 GCA_000688135.1 Ancylostoma ceylanicum | reverse complement strand
AAATTAATAAAAATATTAAATATAATAAAAAATACATAATAAAAATTATTTAAAAAATAATAATAAAAATAAACAAATAAGAATAAACTAATACAAGATTTTTATTTGTAATGTAAAGTAATTTCAAAAATTTGGCGACCCATTCTCGGGGTGGGGGGGGGGGCGCCCAGCCCCCTGCGTCCGCCACTGCACTCCAGCACTCCTACTCACTTTGGAATAAAACTAACGAAAAGAAGATATGCAGGCGCCCGAATGAAAAGAAGTATGTTCCTAATCAGATCATTTCGAAGATAGCGTCAAAAGTCGCACGCTACCGAAGCACATGGTATATTCGTTCCTTACAAAGAAAAAACTTCGTTTCGTTCACCATGACTAAATTAAGGTTATTGTCTCCAACATGACAGCTCAGGGAGTAATCCTGAACACGTGACGTATGGTAACTGTAACAATAAATGAAGTCAAGGAATATAAGTGAAAATAATGCTAATTGTTTACCTCAGCGTTCGTCCGAGCTTCCCAAATGACCTCCGAGCAACATTTGGCGAAAACCTCGATCCAAATCCGCCTTGCGATATGTGGCTAGTGTCCAACTCTGAATACGAACGCTGACGCTCTTCATGAGATGTAGAGGAAGTTTGCGACGATGATGAGCGCTCTCGAACATGTGTGGCGACAAACTCTAAAAACAGTGGAGGGTACTCTTCACAAAAATCTCGCAACACCAGAAATTGTACTAAATGTTTTAGTTAGCCTAAATGTGAGTGAGACAGAGGGGCGAGATGGCAGAGTGGACTATGGCGCGGACCCTAGATCACCAAGTCCCTTCAAGTTTTCGGCCTTGGATCTCGCCACCACCTCCCGTATTCGGGCGACAAGCCGTCGTAATAGGCTGGCCCAGGAAGACCTCACGTCACGCCCATATGATCAATGTCAAATAGTTCTCAGAGAAAGGCTCCGGCATCCACGGAAATTGATGCGCAATAGCGCGACCCAGTGAAAGTGAAGAACATGAGAGAGTCCTGGATGCTTCGCGAGCGGTGGAATCGGGATCAAGTATGCGAGTTCTTAAGGATAGCAACATAGCCAGGACGCGCATTGCTACTTTGAAAATCGACACGGTGGCAGGCTGCTAGGATGTAGTAGCAACCACACTCCCGCGTAGCCATATGGTGTGCAAGAAGCGAGATGGTCTTTTAACAAGTTAAAAAACACAGGCTTCAAGATAGTATATAACAGCAGTCCAAAGACCAGAAACATGGTCCTCTCTCAACGATTCCGCGACTCGAGCTGCACATTTCGATGATCGCCTCATTGAGTTTGCCATCATCACCACAGATCAAGACCTTTTCTTCCCGGCGTACGCACCACAGACAGGTTGTTGTGATCAGATCGAAGATGACTTCTGGATGTTGCTTAAGAAGAAGACCGCGGAGGTCCCTTTGAAAAATATATGTCCCAGAAGACTCAAACAGCCACGTAGGCGCGACAACGGATGGGCACAGATGCCATGGAGGCTTTCTGTACGAAACACGGAACGACCATGGCAGGCGCATTCTGGAATATGGTCATCTTCCATAACATTGTAATCATCAATAGAAGGTTCCGAAAGCCCCCTATTCCTTCTACTGTGGCAACGCGAAGACTCAGAAAGACTTCGTTCTCGAACAACATCGCGACCAAAAGTTTGTACGCTATGAAACCGTGGCCACACAACATCGCCTGCTTCTTTGCATCATGACGAACATGCCGCCAACATGCAGATCTGCACGAATCACGCGGTAGCGGTTGAAAGAGAAGGAAGCCACTGTAATTGTCCGCATCGAGTTCAAACCGGTAACAAGCATCGGTGAGACCTTGAAGGACGCAACTCGAGTGATAGGAGAAGTGGCATGCTCCTAGCTTGGCAAGACTGAACCAGGTCGCCAAAAAATTGACAGGCAAATGTGGCTATGGCCGGACGAAGCGAAAATGAAGATGAGCGAGAAGAAATGCCTGTACTACGTGATCCTCAATGACAAAACGGTTGACAGCCGGCGGAAGTACTTAGTAGCGAAGAGAGTAGCGAATAAGGCGGTGAGACAATGTCAGCAAGGTACTAGATGCAAGATATGGAGGCGAAAACCTCATCTACTGGCCAGGTTTTGCCAGCAGCACTCCAAAGACGTCGAAAAGTTCTGCGGAGTCAACGACGAACACGGTCATCTCCTAATGAACGGCAAGAAGGCGACGAAAAGGTGGTGTGACCATAGGTGGAATAATCGGAGTGTCGTAGTCCATCCATCTTTACTTTTTGCCGAGGTAGGGAGGGAACCATCACTTTCTAGGGATAACAGACATGATGTAGGAAGGCAGACTCATGTATAGGGAGTTCGAAAATACAGAGAAACGCCAAAAGACTCATATCTAACGTTAGAAAGCAAGTTGGCAACTCTGTTTCCAACATGGTATTTTTCAATCAGCTTGGGGAGAAAAGACGAGAAGAATGCAAACTGGTCACTTGCTGTGGCGCGGAAGGGCCTTCCTCGCAGGTAATCCCACGCTTCTAGAAGCCATTGCTCCGAGGATTAAAAATATTTATGGGAGAAAAATCAGTCTTTGCGGCTAAATGAATGCAATAACGAGAAATCTGTACGAATGAATAATAAAAATAGTAGTTACAAGGGAGCAGACGTGAAATCCTGCACAAAAACAGGGTGAAAAAGCATGTATGGTTGTTTCCGTTTCCTTTTCAGTGTTTAGATAGGAGAGTGAAAGGCAACAGGGCCTGATGACATCCCCGCTGACGTGTGGAAACCGATGGGTGAGAGTGGCGCTGCATGGCTTTCCAAATTTTTCAACAGGATGTTAGCACAAAGCCAAACGCCGGAAGTATGGCAGATGAGTACAACCGCACCTGTATGGAAAGGAAAAAAGACAGCGCAGACTGCTCCTCATACAGACCGATCCGCCTTCTCTGTTATACTATGAAAATCTCTGAGCGCATCCTGGACTCACGACTGCGAGCGATTGTCTCCACGACGGCGAATCAATGCGGATCCGTCAAAGACTGCGGTAACATTGGTGCTATTCACGCGACTCGACTACTCGTTGAAAGACATCGTGAGAAAAATCGCTCTGTTCATCTCGCATTCCTCGATCTCGAGAGAGCGTTCGATCGCGTCCCGCATGAACTCATGGATGTCTTTGCGAAAGCATGGAGTCCCTGAGGAATATGTGCGTTGGATTAAGATGTTGTACCTCAAGCCGTCAAGCGTGGTGAGATACTCAGCTGGGACTAGCAACTTCTTCCCTATTAAGGTTGGAGTACATTAAGGGTCAGTGCTTTCCCCGCTACTGTTCATATTCTGCGTGGACACAATTACAAGGGATATTCAGCAGCCGCATCTCTGGTGTCTGCTGTATGCCGACGATGTAATGCTAGCTGATGAGACGAGGGAAGAACTACAGGCAGAAGTACAGGTTTGGAAAGATCGCTTACAACGATATGGACTGCGGCTGAACATTGAGAAAACTGAATATATGGAGTGCGGAGCAAGGATAGAGGACGGAAGAATCTGTATCTCTGGCGACGATCTGAAGAAAGTTGAGTTCTTCAAATACCTTGGCTCAAAAATTGCCTCCACAGGCGATATCCTCCCCGACGCTCTTGGACGTGCCAATACCGCATGGATGAAGTGGGGAACGACAACGGGCATATTGTGTGACAAGAACATGCCAATACTGCTCAAGTCCAAACTCTACCGTTCGGTTGTGAGGCCGGTCGCCCTATAAGGGACTGAGCGCTGGGCAGCCAAGAAGGTTACCAGGCAAGTCTTGCACACAATAGAGATGCGGATGCTAAGATGGTCAATGGGTGTGACGTTAAAAGACAAAGTTCCAAATGAGATGGTTCGCTCCACCTCTGGAGTCGCACCGATAACTGATAAAATGAGAGAAGCCCGGTTGTGTTGGTTTGGGCAGGTCTGGCGTAGAGGAGGAGAAGCGGAGAAGAAGAGGCGCCAAAACGGCCCTGAACCTAAACGTCAAAGGCACTAGGCCACGAGGGAAACCCAAGACTCGCTGGCTTGATTGCGTGAAGTCTGATATGGCCGAAGTGCAACTGACGACGAGAGACGCGGATAATCGGAATAAGTGGAGGAGGAGATGCAGTACGACCCTACGACTACGCGGGACAAACGCTAGGAAGAAGAAAAAGAAGATAGGAGAGTGAAACTTATTAGGCCTATCAACCCCCAATCTTGGAATTTTAAGGAGAATTTTCCCCACTATACGACTACTGATGGTGATTCGATTTGGTAAACATGTTTAAACCGTGTCGTATATCAGCGGATTCGCACCAAACATTGGATCTCATAACCAGGGTAGCTGGTCTTTCACAATCACTTTGATGTTTTTCTTTTACCCGAGCCTTGTAGCCTCGTCGACGCATTGGCACAGGTGGAATACCTTGAAAATGGTGCTCACCCCACCTTCACTTTTAGCAAAGCCAGGGGCGGGACCTTCACTTTGGGTGTGGGGGGAGAGGTAGGAGAGGGGAGGATATGGGGTGCGCAGCCAATAAGGACGCAGAAGAGATGAGTGGAAGCTCGGCTACTGAGACGGTGGAGAGGACAGAGTAGTACGTGAATACCTGCAAAACTTGTAGCACATGAGAAAAAGAAGCAGAGAAATGAAGTCCAAAATTTTCTATTTTTTTTCTGATTTTCGGGACAAATTTTCAGGAGAACAAGGGCGCACTCCACGAATGTGTGACATCCTTAGTAACATGCAGCAGTAGATGAGTTGAAAAATATGCAGAGGTTCCGGGCAGATCCCTTACCTAGCTCAATATTGGCGTGGGAAAAATAGGTGCTTGGCGGAAAAATAGGTGCATGCCACGGTTGAGTCCGCGCCTCTGGTGCGCGCGGTATCGAACTTTTCTCAAATGCGACGTGGGTTCCCAATAGAAGGTTCTCTCTAACCGAATACAACACTCCTACATTCGATCGCTCCTTCATCCCGCCATTCTTTCCAAACATCCGGGATTTTGGACTTTCAATCGATTTTTTCAGGCTTGGTTGAAATCGTTTTGCAGATGCGACATGGTCTACGTAATCAGGCTAGCGGAAACGATTACACAGGGTTGCTGCCAAATTGACCTCAGGTGGGCCTGGCATAACACAATCATCGAGACCGTAAGCGCATACATTCTACAGACAGGGAGTTCATTCTACTGAAAAAAAAACATTTATTTTGGGGTCAAATGTCACCTACAAAACCCACCGTGTGGCCGTTCGTGGATACCACCAAATCACAGCTCTCGAAACTCATTAATAAAGTTCCCATCTTGAGAAAATTCCGCGCATAGAATAGATGGGTTTCTATAGGTTCCCGCTGTTTTTGAGGGTTTACAACTTTCTTAAAAACTTGAGCTTTCAAGTTTTCCGTTAATTTATGAGGGAAATTCAAAAGGCTATGTAATCTTGTCCGGAACTGCATCTAACTCAATAGTTGTGATTGTTGCTTGTGAAAAAGTATCATTTCGAAACCATTTAAATGAATATGCGTACCGTCGCGGGCGACATCACTGCTGCTTTGATTATCTTCTTCTGGTGATTTGAGATTTAAGGCCTCTTCATCGATCGAAGGGAGGTGAACTTCACTACCGACCATGGTGGATTGCTGGAGAGAGACAGTGTACGAGAGCCCTAAGCTGCAGCAGTAAGCACCATTACCTGTTCATAAGCATCCTCATTGTCGAACTCCAACTCAAATCTAGTCGGATCGCATGGATCCCTGGCTAAATATTGTACATGCAATTCCATTTTCTATCACAAAGATTCAATGAGTTTATACAAAAAAGTGATATTAATGAGCAATCCGTATGTACAAAAGTGAATGTTTGTGTGTTTATATGTTTGTTGCATGTTCGGAATAAAAATCGCAGAGGATGACCCGAACCAGATCGAATTTTGCAGACAGACCCTACCTGGGATGGCGGAGGCCATAGGCTGATTTTTGCTAGGGATCATCGATTACCTTACCGATTACATCGAATTTATTGATTTTCCACTTTTTGCCCAGGGACAAGCGAGGATATGCCCACTGCGGTTAGTCTACAGGGTGTGGCGTAAATAATTTCATAACCGCACACCAACCTTCCACGTTATAGCACGTCCGAATTTGAAAAGAGCTGAGAAGCCCAATCGTACAAAATCTTGTTTCTTGGTCGCCTATCATTGGCAGCAGTATCACTGCACCGTCCAATTTGCACTACAATGCTCTGCTTTTGAAGGGCTATTTTACCTGCATGCAATACAAATGTCGCTTTTCCACGTGTAGAAAAATCCACAAGAAAGAAGTCCCATGCTAAACAACGAGAACGAAACATTAGGTCGCATAAAGTGATAGTTTTCACAGAAGACAATGAATGCACTGGTCGGGGAGGAGCTCCAGACAGAACACTACAAGCACCATGGACAGCATGCCCCCAACGATGCGCACTAAAATGGGAGAAAGCAAAGTTCAGTAATGCTTCTTGGGAGGACCGTGGGAGGGCCGCAAGAGATGGGCACCTTAGAACGTTGATCTGCATTCCAATTCAGAGCGGAGCTTCATTAGTGGAAATTACTCTGTACATGCGCCGACCCCTCGGACATCAGAAGGAGGAGAAAGGAACTCCCTTGCGGGTCTCATTTGACCCTCACCATCATTGAAGCTGATGTTCCCGAAAGCGACCTCATGCTCGAAGTTTACGCTGAACAAGAGATGGAAGAAGCTACTTGTTAAAGCACTAGGATATTTTTGCAAAGCAGGCATAGCTGGTAGTTCACCCATTCAAGAAGGGTCCGCTAGGATAGAAGTGCTCCAAGAAACGAGGCGCAGAACGAAAAGTGACCACTGTTGCCTTAACTTCCCGAACTCATCCCGAGAGAAGAATGGTGTTCAAATTTTATTGACATCGATGGTATGGATGTACCAATTGAAAATCATGAAGGTTTTGGTGTGCACTCAGTAATTCACTAGTGCCACAATTGTAGGATCGCTTATAGGGCAGAAAGAGGAAAAAATTTCCGAGGTTGTCTACGGTCCACAACGGTTTTGCTTTCCCTAAATCTAGCCACTGTCAGGGAGGAAGAAGGAGGCCAGGTATACATTTCCAAATAAATTTGATTTGTAGGGTTTCAAGTAAGTAATATTGGAGAGCAATTAGATCTTTCTCTTTTCGGACGAGAGTTATTAACAAATGATTTTGATACAGTATTTATGCCGCACCATGTATACGCTGAGCACGAATGTAGCAACCGTTTTGGATGAGGGTATCGATTTATTGATCTTATAGTTTTATCCACTTTCGCTCAGGGATGAGCAAGGACGTATGTGCTAGAGTTCTACAATGTGCTGAGCACGATTAGAACAACCGTTTTGGACGAGGGTATCGGTTTTTTGACTTTATCCATTTCTTTCACTTTCGCTTGGGGACGGGCAAAGATTGAAAATCAAGGAAGGTTGCCGAGCCTCAACCTTGAAGACAAAGTATTTGTCTACACATGGCGATGGCAAGACTTTTTGGAACGTGATCATACTGTGTTGCAAATGCTACTAGAGACCCTGCGTAAGGCGAATCAATGCTTCCCTTCGGGTGAGGGATGCAAAAAGATACGCTGTAACTAGGTTAGATAGGACTATTGGATATTTCTAGGTTATATACATGTTTTGTGTGTTGTCTTGTTTTATGCGTTTCAATATGGTTCTGCCATTTTTTCTGATTATTCCAATTTTGGTTGCGATCATTGCCGAGCGCCATGCGTAGATCAGATTGATTTTCTTGTAGTCATCGGGCGAAGAGCTGCATAAAATGCCGCGATAGTAAGATAGTTCGTTTTGTTTCATGGATTGGCGACTCTCATACTTTTGATACTTCGTCTCACGGTCGTTCTTGGGTTGCCCATTTGAGCGAAAAAATTTTTTTTGTGAATAGAGCTTTTAGTCCACGAGGTAAACCCCCTACTACCGTCTTCGTTTCTTGCGCTTCAATGACACGAGCTCGGAGTAAATTGTGACTCCCGTGAGAAACTTGTACTGATTCATCAAATGATATTTCTGATCCAAAATAGTAAACAAGGTATTCTCGAAGAACTCGTTAAAACGAAAACACACCAACCAGGCTCTTCTTGAACTGGATCATCAGGAACGTTTTTTAGTTCAATTTCCGAGTCAGGCTGTAGAATGTCGCCTCCCTGGAATAAGAAAGAAATTTATTTTCACGAGAAAAAAAAACCACAACTATTGGTCGACGGCGACAAACCCACGCGCAAACACACATAACACAAGTGTTTGTTCGTTTGTTAACCAGGAGAAGCCGAATGCTGGGAGCGTCAAGTAGCCGTATTCCAGCGCGACTTGGTCCAGGGCCATACGTGGCCAATTACAGCATGTGTGCATGTACAGCATGTCATGCCTCCCATTCCGAGCGCCGCGCGCAATTTTTCAATTGAATATTCGCAGCGCCATGCATAGCCCACAACTTCTGATTGGGCCATACGCTCCAACTTTTTATTTTTTCGGGGAATCCGACTGAGCCCTTGCATTTCTTAATGGTTCCAGAGAAGTTGTGATTATGAGACTGATTACCGTTCATTGTAGACAAGCTCATGCGCTGATTTAAGCGGGTTTTGTTTTGATTTCAGAAAAGCACAGACGAAGTGGATTATTGGACTTTTGAACAACAATTCCGCTGTCCGGTTGGAAGAACAATTATGGACACGTCCTCGCCTCCTGGTACTTTCGGCGAGGAGTAGTTCCGGAAGCGCTATCGTAATACAAGGCGCTCATTCTTCAAAGATGGGATCAGTTTCCCTGATGGGCGACGCAGTCCTTCCGCAATAGCAATGCAGTTGACAGTGGTCCAAACAACGTGGTAAGTACGTGATAATGATAACTACGTGATAAGGGCAATTTATGCCAGGTGCGTGCGTTCGACGCGCATGCGTCTTTATGACGAAGTAGTATAAGCTCAATCGCACCTCTGACGCACCTCAAACGACGGTCATACGAATGCGTTTGCGGTCTTGCAGCTGTTGGCAATAACAGTGCAGCATCTTCACTGGGCATCTATCTTCTGTATATACAGGGTGGCTGTTAAGTATGGATCGCTCGTTTTGAAGGCTAAAAAGGAAAAAAGAAAGCAGTTATCACCAATCCGCCGTGACAATGCGATAGCTAGGGGCTTCCGTGAAAAGCGCGCAAATTTTGGTTCCCCTGCTTGGACCCCTTCGGGAGTTATAAAGAGATTTCGTCATCTACTGCCATCTGTGAACCTCAGCGGTTGTACGCTGTATGTTAGTGAATCTGCTAAACGCCCTTTTTTATAAACGATTTCTCTGCGCCAACAAACGGGGAAATTGTGGGACAGCTGAGGGATACAGACCATACTGCTCCACTTCAGAAACCAGGGGGACCTGGATTCATTCTCACATCACCTTGACGTGGCATCATCGAGAAGAGTAGCGGTGCGAGTATTCGATCAGATTGAGTCGCGCAGCTTCCAACTCGAATATCTCCACAGGCACTGTTCACAAGATCGCGAAACTTGGGCAGGGGCTGTGTGGTTACCGATTGTTTTGAAACAGCACATTGCCAGATTGGGCGATTGGGGTACATTTGGACTAGGCAAAAAAGTTTTTAAAAGAAATCCTTGTGGCCGCCTTCTCAACCTCATTTTTACCGACGGAAGAATTATCACTGTTAGGGCTGTAGGAATTCTGTGGGAGCCAGCCCGACCACTGTCATTGTATCACAGTACAGTAAAAAAGGGGGTAAGCAAATGAACTCTGTTTGTTTATTCTGGTATGATCTGGGGATGAGTTGATTTCAGGTAAGCCTTCTTCGCTGTGTTTCGTGGCAAAATTGCCGAAGATTGACGCCGGTTCTCATCAGAAAGCTACATTACGATATGTATTCCTTGCTCGGAGCAAGAGGCATAGCTTCACGAAATGGTTTACCCCATAGCAAGACCGTGTCCTTCATCGTGGCAAAAAATCCACTTTCGCCCTATGTGACCCTGACTTTTACAATTGGAGAGGCTAAGATATTCGGTTCTCCTACTCTCTGATCTCAATCCGCTGTGCTACTTTGTTTAGGGTTTCTTAGAGACCAAGGTGTCCGCTACTAGCTACAGAAGCGTGAACTCCCTCCAGGCAGCATTCGAGAGGGAGTGGAGCAAGATCGACGTCAACCTGAGGCGGCCAACCGAAGCTTTACTCGAGGAGCGACTTACGGCCTGCACCGATGCCGAAGCGGACACCTTTGAGCAGCACCTTGACGTGGTGATGTTCAGTGCTTGTGCGGAACAAGTGGTCAATACGGTATTGCAATATCTTTCTTCTTTGGAGAAGGAGGTTAGAAAATTGAGCGATCCGTACTTAACAGCCACCCTGTATAAAAATGAATGTCTGTATGCATGTATGTGTGTATGTATGTAAGGAATAGAAATCGCGGAGAGTGAACCGATCGGGATCAAACTTTGCATACATACCCCCCATGGGCCGGCGGAGGTTTTAGGCAACTTTAGGTTATTGATCGATTTATTGATTTATCGATTTTATTGATTTTTCACTATTTTTGTCGACGGGTCGGCGAAGACACGTCTACTGAGGTTCCTCAATACGCTGAACACGAATATGACGAACGTTTCGCACCAAGTATTGATTTATCGATTTTATTGATTTTTCGCTTTCTTTGCCCACGGGTCGGTGAAGACATCTCTACTGGGGTTCTTCAATACGCTGAACGTGAATGTGGGTGGGCAAAAAAGGATCATTAGGATGATCATGAATATAATGAGCACTGTAGAAGGATTCGCTGGATTCAACCGTTGTCGTCATCAGCGTTTAACTGCCGGACGAAATAAAAAACCCGAGCGAAGCAGGGCACACCGTCTAGTATGTACATATATGTATGTGCACCAGCATTCACTGATCTCTATGGAAAATCCACCGCAAATATGTCTATGCATGGGAGGCGCGACTCGTGCGCGCATCTAGTATGAATTATCCTTCAGACAAGCTTTCTACGCTTGGAAACATCTCACGTCCTATAGCGGGTGATGAGTTCTCAGAACTACTGTTCGTTTTCCCGGCCAAAGAGGTTGGTAAATAGCGCAGTCGTGAGCAGGGAAGGTGCCCACGCGGGAATACCGGCTCATGCGCAATGAGTCATGTGCCTTCGGTCAAGGCCATGCTCCACTGGACCATAAGTGGCTGCCACAGCAGACTTTGGAAGACGGCTAAAGGTAAAGTCTCCTCTAGCTTGCTGCATTGCTTGCAGCAGTGGTTACTCAGTACCGCAGTGCAAATCCAGGAGAACCGTTAAGCATCACGACCGCTCCTAACCTGTACATAGACTCCTACTTTTCCTTTCTTTCATATCGAACAAATTTAGCGCGGCTATGCGCCAGTGTATGTACCGAGCACAACTGCAGAATGATGCACTCTTGGTGAGCATTCCCAATAATAACATCAAAGAGCAGTTGGTTCGCAATCGACTCTATGATAGAGAATACAAACAGAATATGTGTGATATGCTCGTACGGAAAGGTATGCGACTGTATAAAAGTGGGAATAGTATACCAAATCATGTCGATGCGATACATTACAATCGTCAAAACTCGATAAGTATTAATGAGTAATCAAAGAATGCACAGGACTTACTTGTTGTTGCGATAGTGGGGCAGATATCCTTACATGGTCGGGATCAAATATATCTTTTTTCTTGTCTGTCTTATTACCCGTTAACGCACTTATTTCTTTGTATACTGAGACTGAGACGATCTCATCCATGCTGAAAAGATGAATTTCCGCTGGTAAACGAAGAAGAAAGACAAAAAATACATTGATGTCTAAGATATATTGGAAGGTTTTTTTTGTTACCTAAGCATTCCCCGCCACGGAAGGAGTCTCAAAAACACTTGTGTCACGTGGGCGGACTATCAGCGATTACGTTGGTGCAGTATACGCGACTTCTTAAGATAGGTTGAAAGATACATTTTGAGCGGCTAGATTTGCAAAATTACACACTGCACTGGTAGGCTAGTTTTAGTCGAGATTGAATTTCGAACGCAATACCCACAATAACATCGGGAAGGGCGCGCAATGCAAGCAACAATGGATGATCTTTCTGAAAAAAAAGTTTCGAACATGTTTGCCGCTATGCTTTATGTGTAAAAAACTACTACCGCAAAAGACCGTGAAATTTTTACGAGTTCCAAGGAACAAAACAAAAAATAGATGTGAAAAGCTTCAAAGGGTTTGTTGATGCTGTAACACGCCCAAGAACGTTATGGATGCGAATCAAAAATGTAATCTCTGTCAGGCAAGTACTTTATGGAGTCCTTCCCTATCATTAGAAGTAATAGTAGAAGTTGAAAAGACGAGAAAATAAAATAAAAGATAAAAGACATACTTGGCCACCATTCCGTATAAATCTTGCCCGTTTTCCTTCACTAATGGATGAGTAACATCTGGATCAAACATGAGGCAGTTGGGAGTAACTAGTAACGTGCCAGACACAGTTCCATCAGACTCCGTCACTTGTTTAACCTAAATATGACCTACAACTGGAACCTATTCAAAAAGAAAGATCAAACCAAGAAGGGAAGTTCAATTTTTGAAAAACCTGCATTATCCCGTCTTTGCTGCATGATTTCTCATCTGTATCTATCCTGCAAATCCTGGTAGCACCTGGTAATTTCCTGGTAATCCTGGTAATTTTTCTAGAGAGCAGACGTGGGGGGCCGGCACATTCTTTCATCACGGGCTCAGTCCATAAATAGTGTTCCCAAATGAGGTAAAACTGACGAGACGGTCGGCCGATGTTTCAGCATAAGTGAGTTGTGTGTATGTGTATGTGCTGATCCACGCCACGTCGCCCATGCATTACGTACGTGGTGCAACGTGGCACAACCGACGGGCGGTGCAGCGCTAGGCAAGGACTTTTCAGATAAACTGTATGTGTGTATAGTTTTACCAAAAAATTCTTGCCTCCCGCTACACTGCGCGTCGACTGAGCCACGTCGCAGCACTACGATAATGCATAGGAGGCGCGGCGCGACTCAGCAGACGGGCGGTGGATGCCGTAGGCAAGTATTTTTTGGAACGACTGCATGTGTGTGTGTTCCGAACATAGGTGGAATACCCTGAGTATCGTACTCCACCTACCATCACTTTTTGCCGAGGTAAGGAGGGGGACCGTCACTTTGGGGGGAAGCCTTATTTTCGTACCCAGCTCGCAATTGTGCGTCGATCCATATACAGAAGTGCCAGGTTCCGCATCTGCCAAGTCTGGAAATGAGAGACGGAATTTTCAGGAAAACAGGTGTTGGGTGCGCGGCGCAGGCCGCCGCGCGCCAGGTATTGATTTTTTCCAGGATGCGCGGTTGTCTCTTATGAGAGCAAGGTTTGCTCTATCTAATCATATGCATCTGATGCTAATTCGAGTTGGAATACGTCCAGCCAAATAGCCCAAACATCGGGTATTCTAGAACTTTTTTGGGATTTATCAGCTTTTAGTGAAATCCTTTTCAAAATGCGCGGTTG
>JARK01001399.1:141242-179377 GCA_000688135.1 Ancylostoma ceylanicum | reverse complement strand
AAGAACTGTGTCAAAAATATGCAAAACTGGCAAGGCGTCAGGAGAATAAGCACAGAAATGTAGTCCACAATTTTTCGTTTTCTCCTTTTGGGAGGAATTTTCAGGAAAATTCCGACGCGCTCTGCCGTGCTGCAACATGTCCGGTAATCAGTAGCGCTTGCTGAGTTCGAAAATATG
The DNA here is from genome assembly GCA_000688135.1 of Ancylostoma ceylanicum. Classification (NCBI taxonomy): domain Eukaryota; kingdom Metazoa; phylum Nematoda; class Chromadorea; order Rhabditida; family Ancylostomatidae; genus Ancylostoma; species Ancylostoma ceylanicum. The sequence continues at coordinate 179,200 of JARK01001399.1, read as the reverse complement.
TGAATATTTGGCATAGGGCCCCTGAGTAGCTCACTGCTGCCGTGGGAAAATCCGGAAAATTAGGTGCACGGCAGGGTTGGGTCCGCGTCGCGGCCTGCCACGCGCCAGATATTCAATTTTCCTCAAATGCGCGGTTGTCTATTATTAGGAGAAGGTTCGCTCTATCGAACCCTATACAACGCACCTATCATCGATTACTGCTTCTACCTGCCAAAGAGCCCAAACATCGAGTTTTTCAGAACTNAAGGTTCCCTCTATCGGACGCTATACAACGCACCTATCATCGATTACTGCTTCTACCTGCCAAAGAGCCCAAACATCGAGTTTTTCAGAACTTTTTTGGAATTTATCAGTTTTCAATGAAGTCCTTCTCAAAATGCGCGGTTGTCTCCGTACTCAGCTCGCAATTCTGCGTCGATCCATATACGGCTCGGGGCACCGTTCTGCGTCTGAAGTCCTGCCGACCGGTCGTGGAGTATCTCATAACGGGCGTACTCCATGGCCAGGAGAGATAGTGCGATGAGGGCAGAGACGCAGAGCCGCCCGTGGAGCACGCCCGTTATGAGATACTCCACGACCGCTCGGCAGGGCTTCCGACGCAAAACGGTGCCCCGAGCCGTATACGGATCGACGCAGAATTGTGAGCTGAGTACAGAGACAACCGCGCATTTTGAGAAGGATTTCACTAAAAGCTGATAAATCCCAAAAAAGTTCTAGAATACCCGATGTTTGGGCTATTTGGCTGGACGTATTCCAACTCGAATTAGCATCAGATGCATACGATTAGATAGAGCAAACCTTGCTCTCATACGAGACAACCGCGCATCCTGGAAAAAATCAATACCTGGCGCGCGGCGGCCTGCGCCGCGCACCCAACACCTGTTTTCCTGAAAATTCCGTCTCTCATTTCCAGACTTGGCAGATGCGGAACCTGGCACTTCTGTATATGGATCGACGCACAATTGCGAGCTGGGTACGAAAATAAGGCTTCCCCCCAAAGTGACGGTCCCCCTCCTTACCTCGGCAAAAAGTGATGGTAGGTGGAGTACGATACTCAGGGTATTCCACCTATGGACACAATAATGGAGCAATCACAAGATCATTTTATATTTTTAGATGGTGCAAGTCTTGAGCTTCACAATCGTTCAAGAATCCTCTACCTAGCTCCTTAATTGGTGGCTTTATGAACTTTCAAATCCTCACTACCAGAATGCGGCCATTATTTATGGGACAACCTACTCTGATGTTAAATGGCAATACATTTTACGGGACTTCGTGTTTGGCAAGACAGTTTACGGGAGAAAATTTTGCTTGGCNGGATGCGGAACCTGGCACTTCTGTATATGGATCGACGCACAATTGCGAGCTGGGTACGAAAATAAGGCTTTCCCCCAAAGTGACGGTCCCCCTCCTTACCTCGGCAAAAAGTGATGGTAGGTGGAGTACGATACTCAGGGTATTCCACCTATGCTAACCTGCCAGTACCTTTCTCGTCACAACACCATGCTCTGCTCTTCTTCCTACTGACAAATTCTGTACTTCCTTTAGGATTCGCGTGTTATTTCAAACATTTGTGTTCTCTTTGAGCGTGAAAACCTTATAAAATTTTCGTCATACTCGGTTACGATGCCTGAGACCGCAGTTGTATCCCGAAGAAGAGCGCTCGCACTCCGAGCTGTGGATGATGTTGTGCTTGGACAGATATTGTTCGTTTAAGAATGCACTGGGCAAGTGCCAAATGAACGGCACATGTGTAAAATGGGCTCGGTAGTGACTGATAATGGTGGATGATTTTTCCTACAGACCCACAATAATCACATCTTGGGCTGTGAACGCAATGTTCACTATTTTTCGTTCTGCATTCAACAGAACTTTCTTCACCTGATTTAATTTTTATATATTAGTGATTCTTGTTGACTTTTGATTTGAGTTCCATTTGCTCACGATCCGTTCCTTTTCTCTTTGTCATCAAGACGGCTGTTCAACCTTTGTACGATTCCCCGTAAGGATCTGGTGTAGAGTTGCAGACTGCGAACTGTGAACTGCAACGATCAGACGCGCGCGCCAGTCATGGTGATACGGAGTTTGATGTCGGCGGCGACATCGATGTTCACGTAGTGTCATATCACCTTTCGAGGATGAAAAAATCTCATACCAATCGCCCGCGTCCATATTTCACTCCGGTTGCGGCGTCTTTGAAGCGTGGCACAATCAGCGTCAGCAGCAGATGATTACGCCTATTCGCTCTTTCACTCTCCTACTTGTGCAGCTAGCGGTCAGTTGCTCCTCTGTGTGTTGTCGTTTGTTTCTGATTGCCTTATTATATTTTCTTGGCCAGTTTGAGATGGTGCTCGGCTGTCCTAAGCACCCAAGTGTTCGGCTAAACAGTGGGTATTCCTCTTCGTTCTCAGATCGCAAGGGTGTTCGGTTCACAATATTTCGTACTATTGTGCTTCAGCGGCCCCACTATCGATCCCGGACTAAAAATCATGAAACGCTCTGAAAACTCCCATACAGGGGTAGTTAAGGGTGCTGGAGGGGTATGCAAGAAGATCCTGATCATGATCGGGTAGCGATTTTACAATGGAAAATATGCGCATGAGCAGGCGGCCTCGCNCATACAGTGAGAGTCGTTGAGTACTTGTTCACCACATTTGATGTTACCCAATAGGAAAACTAACTAACTATTAAGAACACTCCATGGTTTGTTGTCTTGGAGCGGATTCCTGCTCGAGCGGCGCGGTTGCGCCGCGTGCTTTTCGAGGCCGCAGTAGGGTCACCGCCATCGACGTTCTCTGTATTAGGGGAGCCGAATCAATCTTGTGGTTTCACGCTGGCGATTTCATTCTAGCTCAAGGGAAAGATGAGGGTTGTGGTATAAAACTAGGCGAAATCCATTGCAAGTCAGTACATCAGCGCAGAATTTAAGCAAGAGTCGTTGATAATTTTAGAAGTACAAGGCGTACTCTAGTTTCTGCTGAGTACCCGAAAGCCATGCAACTTCACAAGATTTACCCGAAATTTATTGGCTCAAAATCATTAGGGCACAACGCACATACCTCGGGACGCACGCAGGAGTGACATCTTCTCGGGTAGTCGTGAAAAAGAAACACTTCCCGTCCGTGACTCTCACTGTGTTTACAGGAATCGAACGGGACAAAGAAACAAAGAGTTGATCGTATGTTTCTTGCGCGAGATGTTTACCAAAATAAAGGGCAACCAGAGCGTGAAAATACCCCGGCAGCCTAAAACTCGTCCATTACTCATCAGTTTGTAGGTAAGCTAGAATCCTGCCATTTCTTTTTTACGGTAAGAGAAACCACACCCGCACTCCACAGCGTGCACCAAAGTTCAGCAAAAACTCCTCCTTATCAGATCGCTGATTTCAGCGACCTGGGCTGGCGCCACGCTCGCAGTGATAAGCTGTTTTCCAGGAAGTCAACGCGTTCAAAAATTGGAAGAACTTCGAAACGTCAATATTTATCCTTTCCCTTCCATGTTTTCCCAACTTTTCCTTTGTCCATTAGCGAATGCACTTGACGTTTTAAAGTGTTGGAGGTCTGTTTCGCAATCGCCCAGCGCTAACGACCACGCCCTATGGCCTTTCGGCAGCAAAATATTGGCAAACACCGCTTCCGAAATGGAGAATGGGCCGCAGTGCCTTTGTTGGCTGGCAGCATGTTGATTTGCTGATGAGTCACTTTCTATTTGGATGGTTGACAAGACCTTAGCCATTGTTCAATGCCACCCGTTATGAAATTCCCGTGGTGTTATGCCTTATACGCTTCCTTCGGTCTGCTTCTGCTGCGTATTTGTGCCAGTTCCACTCCATGTAGCAGTATTTTTGGCGCTATTTCTATTTTCAAGGTATTTTTCACTTTATTTTATTCTTTACCGCTTTCCAACTTTTTTCCTTGCTGCCAGTTGGAGCTCCCACTTCAATCTATTCAGCCGTTTTGAAAACCTTTTCATTTCCGATCTTCCCCCAGGACCATTCCATTCAGGTCCCGAAAGCACTAAATGTTTAACAGATAATGAAGACTGTTTTTCTTTTTTGCAGCAGTGGAGTCAGAATAAGTGAAATTCTGTGAAGATATGTACTATGCATTGCTATGGAACCAAAACTTACTTTAAAAGTTTGCAATAACGGTTTTATGGTTGCGTGTCCAAATTAATGCTTATTCTGCAGCTACACACAACACAAGTGAATTAGATTTTACAATGGACATCGATGGCGGTGGCCTTTCCGCGGCTTCGAAAAGCACGCTGCGCGACCGCACCGCTCAAGTACAAATCCTCCCGGGACAACAAACTTCGAGGTTTTCTTGATAGTCAGTTAGTCTTCCTGTTTGGTGACGTCAGATGTGACTAATAACATCGAGAAAACTCAGATTCGCCATTGCGGCGGCGATTAAATCGTGAGCGGTGCGGTCGCGCCACGTGCTTTTCGAGGCCGCGGAAAGGCCACCGCCATCGACGTCCACTGTATAACTTATAAGTTAGAATAACCACACACTAACAAGTATATTAATTTACTATATAATTATATAATTATATTAGGTTGTTACATAAGTTTCCGCTGTTTTTGGTTCGAATTTTTGAACACTTGAAATAATTGATTGCCGATAAAATTTTGCATACATCTATATATTTTTTGAAGCGCATGATCTCGCGAACATTCCTGAAGGTGAAGCTCATTTTTCTATCTTGTTTTGAAAATGTAATTAATTTTTGAATAAATCCTTCGGAAAGGCAAATTTGGTAGGGGCACTTTCACCAATTATAATTTTGCCATAACGCTGCAGTATGCTAACCAAATTTGGGTGAAGTAATCTCGAGGCCATTGTTATTCTCCTTCATACCTTCCCTCTCCATATTATTAGCCCTGTGAAAATCACGCCATTTTGCCACACTGCAAAGGGAGCCTCGATTTTGATTGTCGAACTGTTTGCGAAGGCGGAGAACTCAAAGAGAAATTCCTAGCTGCGCATTATGTAGCATGAATCTTTCTCTAACTGAGCCCCTGTTGTCTGATCACAAGAATGTCTGCCGTGCGAGAACCGAATTGCCAAAGTCAGTGACCTCCACAACTACCCGTCTCCCTTCTTTGCCTCGTACCTCACCGAATTCTGAAGCAGCGGAGCCAAACTCCTGCTGTAAAAACGGCAGAAGTCCATCGACTATTGCGATGCATACCTCAACTTATACCTATTGTTATTAGATTTTTAATGAAACTTTTTTTGCGGAAAATTTCAAAACAGCGGAAACTTATGTAACAACCTAATAGTTTACTGCATAATTTACTATGCTTAACTTTCAAGTTATAACCTTATGCTAACAACGATAATTATACTAATATATTGTAATTTACAACCAAATCTATTAATTTTTAACAAGGAATGCTTTCATGAGCTCTTGGAAAAATTTTATAAAAATTTGTGTAACATTTCTGAGAGGCCCTGAGATCATGTTTCATCAACATCTTAAGACTCCGTTAAATTTCCAGCCTTATTGGGTTACTCATCACCTCCTAGAAGCCTGAAATTTTGAGTGAGTTAGAATTCCTCATTTGTTGATTTGGAGGTCCTTCTATCCTGGTTTGTCTCCTTTTCCTCCTGGCTTCTGTTTCTGCTCTGTCTTTTTCCCTATTTCTCGAATAGGGTCAATAGCGATTGCAAGAGAAAAGATTGAAGGTTAAACTATTGATTTTTACATATTTGAAGTTAAAATTGCTACCCTGTGACTAGTTTCCAGGAATTTTCCAGCTCCATATCTCCACCGCACATATTATGTCATCATTTTTCCCACCTTACATCCCTCGGCTCAAATTTCTCGAACATTTTTGAAGGAAATTTCGCGTAATAGATGAAATTACTGAACTGGTCCATATTTTTAAACTTCTCGCTTTGATCACCATTTCATCCTTCATTAGTGTTGCTTTAAAATCAATTCCTTAATTCCTGAACCTACTTAGAAACTCTCCATGTTCTCTCTTGTGAAACGTCCTTTTTCTAGCGGGAACCCTATTTTTCCTGCCGCTTCTATCCCTTTCTTCCCTCTTCTTGACCCTCACTGTCTTCCAAATCATGATTCCGAATTAACTCAATGGATACGTTGAAAATTTGTACCCCATAGATCTTCTTTTTTTAGCAAGTTGAGGACCTCTATTTCCAAATGTTCGGTTATGATCATTGTCTCTCGAGATGTGATTAACACTCTTGACAGCAAGTCCCTGATATCTTTCCGATTTGCTACCGTTGCTTTCATCGTGCACACTTGTGCAATTTAAAAGCCAATGCACACGTAAGCGATTTTTCAGGATTTCTGGGGAAAAGGCATCGTTGCCTGAATGGCTTTCTCTCCATTTCCATGGTGACTGTCCCAAAAAAGCCCGATAAACTGTATGTTCAGGCCTAACAAAGGCTTTCGCTGCTAAGCACAATTTCGCAGCGTTTCGCAGGTGCTGGGAATGTGTTGGTACTTCTATGGAAATCAATTGTGTCAACAGGGGTCCCCCATTGTTTGATGAGGTGGTTCCATGTCTGTTGGCTTCCAGTGGAGCGTACGCTTGCCAGCTTTCACAACACTCCCCATTGCCATGCCTTCGAAGCGCAGTTGTCCGGCAATATTGCATCCAGAGACGCTTATGTTTACTTTTCCTTGCTAAATACGTGGGTTCTCGGCGCAGTGGGTAAACCACGTCTGATCTCTGATTGTTCATGTGTACATGTCCTTGCTCATACTATAAACGGCACTACGTGGATTCGACCTTGGACCGGTTCGCAGTAGTGGCAGAGGTTGAGCCGCGCAAGAGTATGGGTTTTACTTTTCGCTGAGCCGCTTGGCTGTAAACGGATGCATCGTTGAGTTTAATATATCTATGGATTTGAGATTACTCACCTTCCAATGATGCATCCTAGCCTTGTTTTGTAGGCTTGGGATTCGTAACCCATAGATAAGTCAGCATGCAAAGAACATACGGTAACTTCGAATTTATAGGGGCATCAACTTCAAAAAAATGAGAGAGGAGGAGATTTAGAGAGAGAGAGAGAGAGAGAGAGAGAGAGAAAGAAAGAAAGAGAGAAAGGGAGAGAGAGGGAAAGAAAGAGAGAAAAGGAGAGATGAAAATGGGTACAAGAATGGTCTCCTGTTTTCCCCAAGAGGATGGGATCATACCTTTTGAGATACAGTACCCGCACTAACTTTGTTAAAAGTCAACGCTCGGAACGCGGATCTGCGTTCTCTCGTTCCAGTGCTATAACTCACTCCAACGAAGCGGTTCCCATACCAAACTAAGGTTCTCGAACCATAGTAGGGTTGGCTAGCATCTATTATTAAATCTACTCCCCATTTCAATTTTGAACTCTGAATTTCACGATTTTTTGATTCTGCCGCCATCTTGCCGCGCGTCGCGTGCGACAACGATAGATGCGCGGTATGTTCAGAGCAGAGTGAATGTCTCTCAAATTTCAATGGTCAAAATCGAGATTCGGAATTGGTTTTATGAAATTTGGTAGCCTGCTCCATCGCGGTTGCTACGCCTTATTTTGAAGTGAGAATTGCTTCGTTACAGTGAATTGTAGCCATGGAACGAATAGAACGAAAATCCGCGTTCCGAACGTTCAATTTTAACAAAGTTAGTGCGGGTACTGTATGTAGATGAATAACTAACTCATCTTATAACTTTATATTAAAGTAGACATATTTCCGTTATTTTTCCCTATTTTTTTCAACTTAAAAAAAGAAGAATTTGAAAGGATCCAGGAAGAAATGGCCCAAAAATAATTATCGCTAGAATATGTTTTCAAGGAATTAAGCGCTTTGTGGGCTGGGCTCCTTCTCATAGTTGTGAAAGTGCATTAAAAACAAGTTTTGATGAGTTCTTGTCTAGAAAACTCTTAAAATCTCTGTCTCTCATCTATATTTTTCGCTTTGAAATCTAATTTTCCCGAATATGGAGTGATTTTGGTCACTTCATGACACAGTTCCAGCGCATCTTTCTATGCACAGCTTTTTTCTCGTCTAGAGGCTCTAAAATAAGACAAATCCTGGAGGAAACCAGACAAATGTTAAAAATTGTTGATTTTTGGAAAACAAATCCAAGGGAAAAATTCTTTGAAGACCTTCCTCGTAGGAAATTTCTTGCTCAGGAGTTGTGTTACTGCACATATTCTGATTTGATTTTTCTCTAACAGTAGATCCCTGGAAAAAATCATTTTTTACACCTCGACCACTTGATTAGGTCCATTGAGTACTCATTCTTGATCTCCCTCAAATCCATTCAGCTGTAAAATGCAACTTTGCCTGTATTTGCATATTTTCCAGTTTTTCCAACTTAATATTTGAATTAACCTGTCTCCGACGCGCCTCCATGCGCGCGATTTTCAAATTATTTGCCTTTTGGCTGAGTTTCCCGTTTAGCGGCAGCGCTTGTTGTTTGCTGCTTGTCTGAGCGGTATGCGTCATTTTCCTTCTGTCTGCCGAAGATGAATCAGTTGCTGGATGCTCGGATAGTGACGTCGTCGCGTAGATTTTTGGAGGGACACGCTCGTTCGCTTCTGAAACCGGGGGAAATCAATTTTGCAGGGGATAATGGCCGCTTTCTTAGGACTACGATCCTTTTTATCAGTTAAATTGGCAAGCCTTGATTAAATTGGTCATTTCCATCATTCTTAATTTCAGTCAAGTCACAAAACCCTTTCCTACCAATTTCTCGAAAATTCCTTTTTTTTTCTTTTGAATATCTGCGGACCCACGGCTATTCAATGTGCATTAAATGTCGCCAGACACTTAACCTTGAAGTGAAGTCTCCACTTTGACTCGTAAAAATTCTCAGAGAAACTCAGCAGGGGTCTGAGCGCCAAAACCGTGTTGTGCAGTTTTTGTTATTTTTCCGTCCATAGCATTCCGTCAGGGTTCCTTCTGTCATCGTTTTATTCGTGGCGACGACAACGGACAGCGAGTGGCCTCTCCAATTTCGTTTCAATTATTTTATCCCCACATAATCTGACCGTTTTCCGTAGAAGTTAAGAAACTTTAATTTCGCTACTCCTCCGTGTATGAATTTCCGGGATTTTTTTTTTCAAATTTCTCCTTCTTTACTGGTCCTTTTTCTGAAAAATTATTGCTTGAACATTGGTGTCAATTCCTTATTAATCTCTTTTTATCACCTATGTATCTTCGAACAAGGACAGGCATTTGAGAGGAAAATTGTGGCGAAGATGAGAAACGCCATCCTGTCCCTCCATCAGCAGAGCTCATGTCAGTCACAGAAATGAACCCATGGATTGGAAATTTAAAAAATCCGCCGTCGTTCTTCTGCCTTTCTGATTTCTGGGTTCAATGCCAACAATTTTCTATTGTATAAATGTCGTATAAATTTAAATAAATATAAATTGAGTATGTGTAATTTATCGCATGGACATTTATGCGAGTTTTCACGACTGGGTTCTGTACCACTCAATGGAATTCATGAAACATTAACCCAGCAAACCAACGATGATTAGCGTGACTAGTTGATAGGTTACATATTTTTACGAGATGCACGACCTGAAACTTGGTTTGCAAATCTGGTTTCGTTAGGGTATGCTTTCTCATGCCCTTACCCCCTTTCTTATGCCATTGCCCATTATTGAGATGCATTATTGAGATGGCACAGGGTAAATACGCTAACGCCCGTGCTATCAGTGAGTAAATTTGTAGGGTGTTTACCCAGGTAATCTCACTGATGCGTCTCTGGAGACGGCGAAAATTTGCAGAATAAAGTTTTTTTTTTTTTGGGAAAATGCTTTCCAGTTCGGGCAATTTGAATAAAAGTTTAGAAATAATTGTGAATTCCTGGTTAAATATAAGCTGAAACGAAATTTTCACCTATTTATTAACCATCCCGTTTTCGCTTGAGCGGGAGAAGTTTGGGAAGTGCGGCTGCGTTCTGAGCTAGGATTCATGGTTAGCAAACCAATTTTTGCGTTCTGCACCTAGTAGCTTTGAGTAGTACATAGGATAGCCGATCCCGCTAACCATCGTTGGCTTGCGTGGGTTAGCGTTTCGTGAATACCAGCCCAGCAGTCAAGCATTGTAAGGCACCCACTCCGAAACGATATGGATGCGAGAACACCACTTGGACAGTGTGCATTCGCACATTAAAATTCCAGCGCTGTGCACTTGCTGCACTTTGTGCGGAAACCCTCTCTTGCACTTGCACTTCCGCTGCAAGCGCCAGTGAAGTGCGAAGCTGTTCGAAAAAAGTGGGCGCTGTTTTTGTGAGGTCGTTGATTCCGGATCTTTCAATCCAAATGTCATGGATAGTTGGTGACTTCGGATTCTTGCCATTTAACTACAGAATCGTACCAGACGCTTTGAAGAACTCTACTCCCTTCTTCATCTCAAAGAATAAATTTTGAAATTTCCTACCAGTTTTCCTGCAGGAAGGAAAGATCCATAAAATTTTTCGAAAGTCGCTGTCCGAAATCTATATCGCAATTGAATTCCGAACATTGGCCATTATGGCCTCACCGTTATTTGTTGTTGCCATACCGTATTCTTGCAGCACTGCCATCATATTTACAGTCCCTGTACGAGTGTAATCGCTGGCATTTTCCGTGATTGCAGAGACGACACAGAGAAATTATTATTTATTTACTTGTTTGTGGCGTTTTTGTTGCGGGCCGCAGCATCGATCGAATCTCTCGAAAACTACGTCGTTGGTGCGGTCGCGGCCGCTGTTGTACACAATGGCCGGGCCGGCCATTTTTTCAGTCGGCCGCGCGCTCCTCGGCGCGATCGTCGGTATCCTTGAGGTTTTTACCCGAGCAACACATCGATCTCCGACCGCAGTGCATGGTCATCTCTCATGGGTGACAAATTTTTTACGATTCTTCTCGTTCGATCTGCATAGATATCTATTGAAGGCCTCGTTTCCCAGTAGAGTCAATGGAAACATGGCTCGCTCACTTTTTGGAAATAGGTAGATCATTTTGGTTCAGGACCCTCATTGCTCCCTTATAGATGCAAAAATTAAAAGCACTAAACTTCCTACACCCTTCTTCTAGACTCTTGATAACCAACACCTAGTAGTCCTCCTCCAGGTCACCTATTCTTTTACTCCTCAAGAGCTTCATATTATTCGTAAAACCATGTTTAAGATAAGTATCCAGGTCAGTGTGTGAAGCCTGCTCCAAAAGGCAATTTAGGGTACTCAAAAGGGCACGGAGGTCTAGGCAGTCTCGCAATTCAGTTTAATGGGCTAGGCCGCAAGATTATGTTGGCGAAGAGAGCGCTACATATGAGGACCACATTCGCTTCCCCAGAACCGCCCAGAATGAGGGCTTTCAGGGTATTTTCTCGGGCCACCAAAAAGCTAAAGAATATATCTTAAAGCATATGTAAACCTGTCATAACCTATTTCATATTGACGAACTAGAGTAAACCAAAGCGTTTGCGAGCGCTGTTCTAAGCATGCTAGACCATGGTAGTGAATCTGCTTTATCCTAGGATCTAGAGCGTTGTACCTATAGAGGGCGGCACGGTCAAGGCCCGTGATTGGTCAGTTCAAGAAAGTGGCCTATCGCTGTGCTTTATTGCGCCGCCTTTTCCAGCTGAAACGCTTCATACCTCCATCCCATAATAAAGAATCACAAGGCTATTTAAGGCATATCAGATTTTAACTATGTGGGGTACAAAAATAAAAATGAAATCTCTTAGGTTTTTTTGTCAAAAAAATTTACGATGGCTTCTATATACTATGTACCTAGCGAACCAACTTCTATGTACCTAGCGAACCAACAAAACATCTTGAAAGTTCCCCTTATTACTGCTCCTGGAGGGGAGTGAGTCGCTGACCAATCACATGCGCTCCATTGTTCGAAGTTCCCAGAAGATCCCGGACTTTTTCGGTTTCGAAGCAAACGAATATTTCTAAGTGTTTTTTTTTTCATTTTAGTGCTATTTTACCTCGCGCCTATTTGTTATGATGTCTTCACCGAAGTACAGATTTCATCTCAATTTCAGTTCGCTAAAAAAAGTGAAAAAAAAACCGCTGATGCTGCACAGAGCATTTTATAAATCTCTCCCGGTCTTTCATCTGCTCCTCCAGCACCGACTTCCCTCCACATCTGCTTGTTTCACTTTAACGACTACTCGCAGTTGTTGCGTAGTGCGCAGTAAAACATGTGCAGCTTTGCTGTTTTCATCATCTCTGATTCCTCTCCCATTGGTGTGGTCTCTGCAAAATTTCCTACTATATCGCAATTCGCTGTCTTTCTTGCTTAATTACGTAGAAATTTCCTACTTCGCGTCGTTCTACAGATTTTGACGTCATACGCTGTTATTCTTCTCATGTTTTCTCTTTTCAGACTAAGCCACTGCCAGGATGTCTGATGCCAAGTCATACGTGAGTATTTTCCCAATTTTGCGGAGATTTTGTGGCAAATATAAGCAGTGAAACTAAGTGAGCATATCAGTTTACACCAGAAATGGAGAAACTTCGTCGAAATCTGCCTAGCAACGAACAGAGCTTACTGTATAATTTTAACAAATATATTAGTATATTTAATGACTTGGGGCAAGTAGATATTATTAATATCAATTTTCATTTGTATAGAGTTACGAAAGGAAATATGTACAACACCTTGTTAAAAATGTCGTGGTTTCCATTCTCGGCTGTAAATTAAGAGCACTGGGAATAGAATAACCCTCTTTAATTGAGTTTTTCACTCCCTCATCAGAATTTATATTGGAAAGAAAAGGTTGGGTAATTGAAGTCTAGGAAAACCAGAGGACAGAAAGAACTGCATTTCATTACATTTTACATTACCACCATTGTATATTGTACGGTTACTCTATATACATACACATTATCGTGCATTTTACATTTATTACAACAGAGTTAAACACATCATGCAATAAATGATAGAGTTTTCCTTCTAGACCAATGTTTATGTAACACAAATAGTTTTGTTTTCAATACGAAAGGAAACTCGAAGAACAAATGAATTCCGTTCTTTGCCTCTCTCTCAGAGAGTACCATTGCATTACTACAAAATAGCGAGAAGTCTAATGGAATGAGCAGTACTTTCTTCTCTGCTTCCTTCGGCTACTCAAATTTGGAATCGTTTTTGATTACCTGTTTCATTCCTCAAGAAAGCAGAACTGCACAAGGGGTACTTCTCTTGGGACGTGCGGATCGCTCCTACATTGGTAGAAGTTGTTTCAGTGAATAGATTTCTGCGGAATCTACTACTTTTCAGCAACCTAATACTACATTTCACTTTGTGGAAATTTCCAACGATGACCGTACTATTCTTTATCATTTCACCTCCTTCCCTGTGTGGTATCCTGCGCCTCAAGATTGTTCCATAATAAGGGCTCAAGTAAGGACTCACTAGCAATAGCTCGACTCTCATAAGTTTTTATGTGTTCTTCTCCACTGCTACCGGTGGTTACCCTTACACTTTAGTGGGGTTGGTCTTCCGGCCCCTCGTCTGAAGTGAGGGGAAGTAGTGGTTGCTGAAACTTCAATCAGCTCCTTCGGGAACGTTTTCGAAACACCCCTCGATTCGTTTCTGTTACTGCCCTTGCATCGATTTCAGTTCGTCAAGGTGCCATTAACTGCACAAAGCAGAGCTGCCAGAACTACGGTTTTTGTATAGACAGCAATGTAGCGTACCATGGCAGAAGACAAACTACAAGGTTCTAAACCAGTTGAGTTGAAGAACATGAAAGTCAAAAAAGTAGGAACTACCGGGTCACACCTCAACTAATCTCATGACGTATGAAGGAACGTCACAGTATAAGGTCATAAAGTAATGAAAAATCGTCCAGTGATAATGGATAGAGAGCAGTTGCGAAATCTGTAATAAATTATAGGTTTTGCTTCGCAGTACTTTTTTCCAATGGTCGTCACACGCCACAAGTGAGACGAGATCGTAGGGAACTCTTAGTCACCAGCGTTTTTGATTTCTCGTTTTTCTCAGCAGAATTGGTAGAATTTTGCGAAATTTAGTTGGAAATTCTAGGTGAGACCCAATGCGCTCAATTTCATGTGGCGGGATTCATAGCTGCTTCCGAAAAGATTGCGAACCGTCATGTTCCCACAATCCGGCCGTCTGGGTTCCCTTTTCAGCGATGGTGTCTTTACTACTATTTTTCTGCAACGCCCCTTCCCAATCCCCCCCCCTCCTATTCACTGCCACTGAGGAAGTTGAAATGTGTTTCTTTAATGAGTCTGGATTCTGGATGGAATCTGGATTACCCTGGAAGAAATGGGCGGCTACAAGTTCCCCGGAAACGTTCATGAGTTCCCCTATTATTAGTGGAGAAAAGCTAGCGATTGCCAGCTCAGCCCGATGGTAAGAAACCTATTCAAAAGTTTCTGCGAGGCATTTCTTAGCAAGTTTGTGGTATTTCAATGACAATGGGGTTTCCTAGCGCCCGCCCGAGCTTCTAACACCAGTGCAGCTGATGCTTCTTGCACTTTCTGGGAGCTTCTTTTCACCAGATGTTAGTCATTTTACGTACGCCGGATGAAAAAGCGGTCCAGCTACAAGCTTAAAAGGATTTTTTCTGGTTGTGAGGAGTCTAGTTCTAACATAAGCGATTTTTTTCTGGTTGTGAGGAGTCCAGCTCTAGCAGAAGCGAACAGATTCCTAATTTCTCATCCTAACACGGCGTTGTTTTTACATCCCCTTCTATCTGTTTCCCTTTTGTCACTCTAAAATAGTGGGATTTCATGTATGTTCCTGGGAAAATTGCGACCTACCACTCATCCGGAGTTCTCAGGGCAAAAAATTTTGTATTTCAACCTAGGGCCTGCATGCATCATTCAGATCGCCCAGGGTAAATGTGTTGACGCTCGTGCCAAAGATGGATAGGTATGTGTAGTGTTAACACGTTTACCCTGGGTAATTCAATGATGCATTTCACCCCAGTTTAAGGAGAAGCTGCTTGCAAGTGATCATGGCAGTCCTTTGAGCAGAAAAATTGCAAATAATCATGTACTTCTTGGAGCAGTAAAATCCGAAGAACTCGTCCACTTTAGATCATCAGCAGTGGAATTGATGGACGTCCACGGGAAAGTTGTGGCCTTCCCGCAGGCCTAGAATTTACGAGTTTCTTTGGCAGGAATTGTGGTGCTTCACTGCTGTGAAACGGCCACCATTTCCTTCCGCTGCCTGACGAAGTTCTCGGATAAAATGCGAGGATTTTCGTTCGAGGAACTCGCCCCCCCCCCAGCTCGTGGGTTTGCGGGAAGGTTAGCGCTTCCTCGGGAATGTTGATGAATCTCACTACAGGGAGTCTCCCCTCTCCAAGAACGTTGATGAGTATGTAGCAGCTCTTCCCTTCGTGGAAACAAGCATTCATTGTCATTTCCTTGCAAACCGTTTTCATTTGCGTGCGAAAGCCGTTCGTGTCTGCTGAGAATTTCGCCCCCCGCCATTATAAATCCATAGGAAATAAATTGCTCTTTTGTAAAAAATGACTTTATCACGAGAACGAATTCCATTCCTGTGATAACCTCACTTTTTACAACAGGGCAATTTATTTCCTGTGAACTTATGGAGGCTGGTGGGAAATTTCTCGTTAAGTAAAAAAAGGTTGTCATGGTGTTGGTCTTATAAGGACCCTGTTCCCCTGAGTATATGGTAAAATTACAGGTATGTATATCACCTGCTTTTAGCGCATTAGAAGTGCTGCAAAGGTTAGGGGTTTGAATTTCAAATGAGAACGGTTAGATCTCCTAGACCTTTCAAGCCTTGTCTTTTCGACAAGTTTAAACGGCCTCTGTTTACCAGTTTGTGATAAGCCTGGCGCCGCGTACATCATTGAAATTACCCATGGTAAACATGTTAACACACTGCAAATTTACCCACCGTTAACACGGGTGTCGATGTATTTACCGTTGTTGATCTCTCTTACATACCATAGCTCAATAAAGTATTGGAAATAGTCCCAGGAATTGAATTTCCCTTGCTTGGTCCTAATGTAAGCAAACCACTGTTTTTTTTTCCTGTGTGGATACAGGCCACAGCTAATGAACACAGATCTTCTGGAAATGTCCCGCAGGTATGCAGGCTGTAGAGTGTAGATCGATCCTGCTGGCCCCACACGAAACCCCCATATCCTGCACATATTGCCTGCACATTCTGGAGTAATAACGACGTCGATAAATCCTCCTTTTTTGTCGAGCTTCGATCCGGGCCGCGCGGATGATCATAAATTCCGCGTCAACATTATGCGCTGCGCGATTCGTTCCATATTACAGAGTTGGGCCCTATACTTTGCACACTGCTACTGTAATTGTAACTTTATACCCTAGTGACTAAGAGTGACAAAAAGCTGCTGTTTACCTTGACATTGTTAGTTGGACGTGTCCACTTACTCATTGAAAAACTGGCAATATGGTAGTTTGCGTGTATGTGTTTACTTAGTTTCTCTATACATATATGCTTACCTTGTTACCTCAGTTGACATTTTGACCAGCGGCCGCATGCATCATTGAGGTTACTCAGGGTAATCGTGTTAACAACGCACAAATTTACCTATCGTGTACGTGACTGTCAATACGTTTACCCTAGGTGATCTCAACGTTGATTCCAGACCCCAAATTCCATCTCGAAATTAGTACTCCCTTCAGTAATTTTGTATTCAGGTGGCAGTAACTTCATAAATGTAAAGGATCTATATGGCCTTGGATACGTCTATCTAAATTTACATTATTTAAGCGTTTTATTTACAAGCTTGTAATTCTTTAAGATTCCGGAAGAGCAACCTCGCAGATAAAAATCATGCAGCACATGCCTAGAATGTGTTCTTTTCTTTCCCTTTCCATCATTCCGTGTTCATCTGGGCGGCAGCTGTTTCACTGGTGCAGCTGGACGCTTTTTTACTATGTAGATGCTTAATTGAACCAAAAATGTTCTCTTTGGACGAATGATTTTCAGAAAATAAGCTACATTTCTGAACGTAAGGAACCAAACTAATCGTGAGTAAACGGAAATTTCTTAGGCTTGAGGCCTCAGCGATCATAATCAGCATGGCCAAATTTGGCTTTCCATGTCTGTTTGCAAAAAATAATCCAAAAACGACTTGATTTCTCAATGTAGCTCAAATTTATCAAAACTGTGAAGTCTTATTTAGATTTAGCTACATAAATTTCCGCAGGTAGAATGGTTGCAGATGACGTTTGCCTGAGATCTTCCAGCAAAATTAAGCTCGAGGGCCCAATTCGGCTGTGGGCAGACCAGGGCTAGGATTCATGAACGCAAAATCAAGCGAAACCAGGTTAGCAAACCAACTTTTGCGTCCTGCGTCTCTCAACGTTATGTATTAGGTTGTTGCAAAATCGATGTCGGATTTTGACAAGTTGACTTTGAATTGTCGTAACTCGGCTAAACCTGAACTTCTTCTGCCGTTTCAGTACTCTTTCGAATCGTCACATCTTTGCCATCTTTCTACTATGTTTTTGTTCCATTTGCCCTGAAGCCGAGCTTTTCGGACCCAGGAAAATCGGCGAGATCGTTTTGAGCTAACGCATTTTTGTGGCTTAATCTTTCTCTAACGGATGGGTCCCACCGCTTGAATTTGTGGTCATCTATAGGGGAACAGTCCGCTGAGTAAGGCAAATAAGAGAGAAGCCCGATTTCTGCCTGCATCTACTTCCAGAGCGTCCTGAGTGAAAAGTGTGGTCTTGAGCTACTATGAAATACTAGAGGGTTAATCGAATTTAATCCACTTGTTCAGTTTTTCTGTCATGCTCGTACGTCCTTCGGCGCCAAAAATAATAGAATAATGAACCTCAAGGCCACTTTCGAGACACTGGACAGGTCTCCCGGTGATAGCTTCCAACAGCGCTTCAAAAACCGCGTTGACGTCATCGAATTTTAGTCCATAGTTCTGAGGCACGTGTCTCCGATACTAAATGACTTGTTCCAAAACTGGGCTACCACTTTGTTGAGCATTCCCTCCTGCATAGGTTGGCAATATTTCCTGTCCAAGCCACTCTCTTGCCATCGAGATCGAATCCACGAAATAGTTTGGGATGAATTTTAGCTGACGAGTACATTTCGATTCACCCTCAAAAATCCCAGCGAAAGTGGGCAGATCCGAATAAAAATGGATAGGCAGAAAGAGGAAAAAATGGACTTCGGAACAAATACAAAATATACGGTGGAAGCACCATTTCACATTCCGAAGCATTACTCCAAAGTTCGTGGTTCAAAAATCCGACATCGATTTTGCAACAGCCCAATAGTCTATGGGATAAACAATCACGCTACCCACCGCTGGTTTCCATGGTTTGCGTTTCATGAATACCCGCCCAGAGGCAGGTCTTACCAGCCATTGCTCTTTCCAAATCAGGGCATTTTCAGAAAAAATTGCTCGAGAAAATCCAGTAATTTTTATAGGATCAAATGAAAAGGTCAAACTTCAGCAATGAAATTATTACGTAGACTTGTACAAAAGTTTGTCAGTATTAAAGTATTGCCTTGCTTAGCAAGGTAATTGTCATCACTCATTAGGACCATTGTCTGCTGTTTTGAAAAAAATTGGACTTGGGGTTTCGCACCAGCATAATAAAATTTACCCAAAATGGAAAATTACAAACGTCACAGAATTAAGGACAGATTTAGCTAAAATCAGTCCGTTCTAGTAGGAAATTTGGCGTATTCATGTTTTGCAAAATCTATCTAACTTTACGATTCTACAGCATTGCCTGTCGCCAAAATATCACATGGAGTTGTATGAATTCGGCTTGGAAATAAGTAGGATTCATCCGGAAATTAGGCTGAAACTGTTGAACTTGCTTACAAGAAATTTAAGCGAGATCCGGTGGCTGTATTGAAAGTGCATGGATTATGCGGTTTTGTGTGCGGTGTATCTGCCCTGCAACCAGGGGAATTTTGCGAATCACGTGATTTTCATCGACATTTTTTGGAAATCCCTGGGAAAACCCTTTTGTGGGACCAGCGAAGAAATTTTATTCCTGGAGGAGGCCAGAAGGGCTGTGTTAACCATATACGGGGCACAGAAAATGGGTATACATGGCTATTGCTCCATAGAGAGAATTCTGCGGAAATGAACTGCAACCCAATGTTGCGTTCTCTGCAAAAGCCGTGCCAGTTAAGCTCAGCTTACAGTGTCCAGTGTTGTTCGACTGTGAAATGCGTAAGTGCTTGGGTAAACGCGGTTTTTTCGCCTGTACAGTGTATTTAAATCCATCTGACTTCCGACGGACTCCGCTCGAGTGCTGCATAAATCATCAACCATCCACTGTACCGTTAGTTTTTTAGCCGTGCAGCGTTTGCAGAACGAAATCGCCTCGATGGGCGTGGTCTGCGATCGCATGTTTAGCACGATTTCTCTAACCTATAGGCAGCTTGTCTTCATCTGGGGTACTGTACTGGGAATTGTTTAGCGTGCAACTTTGATTCATAATAGTGAAAGGGATGATTCATGTTGTTGGTATTTTATATTCTCTTAGTCATTCTTTCCTATTGATGTGTGATGATTTCCGGTAACTTTTCTGGTAATGAGCCCTGGTTAACAATAGCTCTTTTTATAATCATTGATCAATACCGCCCCTATGACCATGTATGGTTTGAAATGCCGTCTTTTTTCCGCCTCAACTCCTCCTCCACTCTGAGTCATCAGTTCATCACCAATAAAAAGGACATTTTGTGGCCGTATTTGATTTCTTTACGTCTCTGTCGGTGTGTGTCACCGCATATCTTTGGAAGCGACACACGCACACAGCACAGCCTCCTTCTTCGCTTCGCAGCGCCCGCCGACGCGACGCACTTTTGCGGACGCCACTGAGTCACCCCACCGCAGTCGCACAAGCCTCTTCAGCGCCGATATGACGTCCTTTCTTAAATGGTACGAGCATAACAAGGTAAGCCTGGTTGTGTATCAACTATAAGTGCTTTGTTCATGCTGGATGAGGAGATTCTTACGCTGTTGTTCAGTACTGTGCAGGACTGTATTAGATTCAGTCCAGGCATGTTTTTCAAGACCTAATTTGTGTCTCTATGGCATTGCTCAAAGTAGTTCTTTGGTGAGAACTACTATAAGCAATGTCTTGTCGAGGCCTTGCGACCCACTGCTGCTCCCTCCTTTCCTCGGTTGGAGGAAGAAAGGAACAGCAGTGGGAAATCTTGGCAAATTCAGCGCTGTTCTCCTATTCGTGTCAAGTAGAGCACTTCCTATAGATGTGGGTGTCAGCCCAAGAGCTACTAGTTAGTCATCTACTTTTTTTTATGATTCCACCTCTTCCCGTAGTTCTGTGCCGTTCGGTTAGATTGTGCTCTCCTAAGGGTTATTAATTAGTACCAAGATACTATTACCCTAATTTTCCCCAGGGAAAATCCGGGACTATTTCCTATTAGGCTAAAATTACTGGTTTTCTAGTTCGCAGGACATTGATCAATCGATAACTGTTGAGAAATATGCATCCCCATCGCGCCATTTCATCACCTTTGACACATAGTTATCGACTGGCTTGGTCGTAGATCAAAAATTAGCAGTTGGTCACAGCGTTTCTTCACCAAATGCACCAAGTAGTGGCCTTATGCCTCAATGATAAGGTTATAGAGTTCTAGTTAGTGCATACAGTGCATTCTATGAGTGGTACAACGCACTGTATGCACTAACAGTGGATTAGAATTTAGAAGGAAAATAATCTGTTAAATCATGTGGTAATCGACGATGCAACATGGTAAAACTTAGATGCTTGCTGGCTTGCTGTTAGTGTATAGTCTTTCCAAAAAATACTTGATAATGTATAGGAGGCGCGGCGCGGCTTAGCAGACGGGCGGTGGATGCTGGAGGCTAGTATTTTTTGGAACGACTGTACATATTGCAAGTTTGTGCGTGAATACTCAACCATCTTCATTTTCGAAACGGACTTTACTGAGGACATCAGGTCCTTTAAAGGCGACGCATCTACAGTGAGAGTCGATGGCGGTGGCCTTTTCGCGGCCTCGAAAAGTACGCTGCGCGACCGCGCCGCTCACGATGGAGTCGTCACCGCTGCAGCGAATCTGGGTTTTCTCGATAATTGTCCAGAACTTCTGATGGTAACCAATAAGAAAACTAACTGTCAAGGAAACTCCAAAGTTTGTTGTTCTGGAGAGAATACTCGCTCGAGCGGCGCGGTGGCGCCGCGTACTTTTCCATAAGCGGAAAGGCCAAAGCTGTCGACGCCCACTGTACGTCTGTTACAAATCGAAATGTGTTTCGACATATGCAAAACAAACAATTCCATACATAGAATGGGAACCACGAGGAACTAATGTCATCACGATACTGTAGCCATAAGGGAGCCGTTAACGCTAATTAGGCGGACTTAATGGGGAGCGATTTCTCACCCATAATGGCGGTGGACCTTTTCGGTTGGTTTCTATTAGAGAAAATTTTTCTGGTACTGTAAAAACATCTAGAGGGTAATAGTTGGACATTATTTCCAGTCTTCAACGAGCAAAATACTTTGCATTGGGTTTGCTCATTGAAAAATCTGCAGTTGAGGCGGAATTTCTAACCGCCTACGCCAAGCATTCCTCAAGATATTTCCTTTCCCTGCCATCGATTGTGCTTTTTTTTTCCTATTTGTTTATCAGAGATAAAATTTCAGAGCGCGCTTGAACGTCTATTCCAGCTTACAGGTTTGCTCTTTTTCCTGCCAGCTCAGTGCGCGCGCGCTGTCACCGTTGTTTACTTTTTAAACTAAACGATATCCATCGATTCCGCTGCTATAGGAAAGCTTTAGTCATGCTACGAAATACGATGACGAGGCATTACTAGGGCTCCATATGTCATGGTCGAAGCGAAAGAGCCGCTGACGTTGACCGGCTAATGGCTGGATCCATGCAAAAAACTGGACCGGCCTCGTATTCTTTCCTAGGGGTGTTCTCTTCGGGGAGCAATGGTTTTTCTTGTGATCAGCAAAACCACATGTAGCGAGCGATAATGTGGTTAGAGTGCGGGATAGTATTTATAGGCTTAGCATGCGCCATTGGGCAAGCTTTGGCTGTGGAGCATGCTTGCACGTCAAGTAAGGGTTTTCGGGCAATCTCCACTCGACCGTGTCGCATTTTTGTCGTCGCTACGCAACTGGTTTAGGAATGCTTTGTAAAAAGCAGCTTCTAGTAGCAAGAAACGTATCGTGCTGTACATTTAAAAAAAATTCGTGTATTTGACGAAGCTCAGGTCCAAGGGGTCGGAGAGGTACAGGAAACTCCAGTTGTCAAGACCCTCCCGCACGCAGCTCATCACCTGTTTGGACAAGTGAGAACAAGAAGTAGGAGAAACGGGCGAGATCGGGAGCGGTGACATCTATGAAAGTGGATGCGCAGACAATCAGACTGTCATCTTGCACGCGGTGTAGTGCGTCATTCGGGCCTCGACTACTGGATTCTGCTTTGTATCAAGAATCTATATGACAATGACCAATTCCAGCAGTATGCTAATTCCGTTGCCGCAGCCCATATTTCTACTAATGCAAAATAGTTGTAACGTCGCTTCTCCACATTACAAATACGATGACTGGCTCTAACCTTTAATTGCGTCCCCACAAGCACGCGAAACATTTTGTTTATGCGGTTGCCAAGGAAATAATGTCGAGTTTTTGTTTAGGATTAGCTGTAGTGCGTTTTTTCTCCGCAGCACGGCTTCAATACTCTTGATTGTACGGTTGCACGAAGAAAAAACGCTGCGTTCGTGCTGGAATTCGACGGCCGCTAATGTCAAAGGGGCGAGATAACGAGGCCTATCTGTCTTGATGCGCCGGAAACATTGTAAACATAGGGAATCACGCGAGTTCGTGGAAGTTAGTCTATGTGGTAATTTTTTGATCCTATAGAGGAATTATAATGGCAGATTGGAATAGTATGGAATACACAAAATAATGGAAGAATAATGATAATAATAGGTAAAGGTAATGTAGAGAAATAGCAAAGAAACTCACAAATTACGCGTAGGATAAAGCATGGGTTCTGTAGCTGCACCTATTACTGACTCTAGAGACATGTTTGGACAGGTTAGAACATGAAGCCGAAGGAGCCGGGCCATGTTTCGACAGGTTGGAACAGTAAGCCGGAGGATTGGACGAGAATTAGAGCCGTAGTAACAATGAATTGTGGGGAGGCGCAGACAACGAGAGTGTCACGTACCATGGTGTAGGTATTGCACGAAATCGAAAGTGTAGATCCCTTGGAATGTTAATTTCTTATAAGTATACCGCCGTTGGCGCTACGTAATCGCTGCGATGGCAGGTGCGAACGATCTGACCGCGCCAGTTTGACGGATTATGCACATTTACAAGCATCGCCCTAGCAAAAAGTGTGCCGGTGCATCTATTACTTTCGATTTGGGTTTCCCCGTGAGAACTGGGGGGTGGGGAGGGGGTGGGTATAGTAAGCGGTTCAGTCTTATAGAGAAGTTCTTGCTAATTTGCGTAAGTTTGGAGGAGTCTGGAAGAAAGGGAGATAAATTTCAGCTAATTACTAGGAATTAATAATATAACGAACAGTTCCAATAATTATTAGCTGTTCCCGCTAATGTAATCTGTGTCTCTACCAATTTTTAAGTATGAGACTGAGCTGTTTCTGGATTTTTGAGGGGTACAGAGCATTCATTCAATTGAGAACTCGCAAGGAACAGATCGGAAATGTGTACACGAAATTGGGCGCTGTTTACACGTGCGTTAGTGAGTTGACAAGTATTCCCTCAGTAGTTCGTTGATCCCACCGCGAAAAGAGAATGCGACAACTTGTGGAAATCGCCAGAACTGCGTAAACTGGTGCATCGTTGGATCGCTGTTTTATGCTTATGTTAATGGGATGAACCTGCGGCTTCCAGCGCAATTATAGTCAGCCAGAGAAAGAGATGAGATCTCTTAATTATTGCCTCATGCCCAAGCAAAATGTCTACTCACGCCTAGCCGTGGAAGTTTTGCTGTAAATTCATTCCGCCGTTGCCCTGGTTTGCGCGATTCTTCCCACCCCAAACGTGAAACGCTAGAAAAAGTTCAGAGATTTATCAGATCTGTCGGCATATGCCAGTGAGCGAAGCGCAATCAATATTAATGTAGTAAAAAAATGAGTGGGAAAGTGTGAAATGGCATTGGGGCTCGCAACGGTAGTGCAGTTTCCATATCCAACTTCTCACCGGCGTCGTATTGCCTTTCTGACGTCTATAAGCTTACGCATTGTTTTTTTTTCTGGAGCTTTGCGCGGAAATTGCTTGGGAAATTGCGGTAGTTTTGCAAAGTGGACCTCAATCACATGCAGTCATTTAAAAGTCGAGGGACTTTCAGTGCTTTCCTGGGAATTAGTTTTCAAGGAACCGCCCGCCTGCTTACCGCGTAGCTCAACTAGATTTACTTCCATGACGACCTGACACTCTCGCCTCCACTAAAGATGCAATCCAGCGTCTTGGGATTTGGACCTCATCACGGCGCTTGCGCTGAATCGCGCCTAGCCCGCGAATTTTCGCTGATTGCGTGTGATGTGCTCCTTGTTCCTGTTGTTGTTTGTTGTTGTTCGTTGAACGTAGCGCAGACGACGAGCTCCAGAATCGAAAATCCATACTGCCTCCCGGCTGGCGTCGTGCGCTAGCCGTGCTATATGCTAGTGCTGCTTGACATAATACACTGGCATATTCAAGGAAGTAATCCTCCAGAAACAAAGGTGGGTCCTGCAGAGAATACCCCTTTTTGTGTTAGTCCACATACTGGTTTTGACGCTGCGCGCTCTGCAATTTGTTTCTGCGTTAATTGTAGGCGTCGCGGGTGAGATATAATGTCGACAACGTCCATTATGTTAGGTATATACTTACCCGTCTGGTATAATTATAGAGTGGTATAAAATTCAGGACGAGTAATTATTTCTCAGGGTTTCAGAATTGTTAATCTTTGTGGCTATACTTGCGGATTCTGTTAAAATTTTATCAGAAAATGTGAGGAAAAAGGCCGGGAAATAGGCGGAGGTTGCCGTATTCACTCATAATACCCATATTCCATCAGACATATGGGCTATGTCTCTAGTCTTTCGTTTAGAAATTTTTTTTAGTGCACCATTTATGGTTAGGGGAATTTATAGTCCATTTCAAAAACGACGATGGTCGAGTACTTGTGCCCACTATCTGCCTTTCTCTTCTGCCTCTCCGCCTATTATACGCTTTCTATCTGGGCTTATTTGGTTTTGCATTTAAATGCTTGAAGTTATTTATTTGCTGAAGTGTTCTTATTGTTCCTACTGCACTGCCTATGCTCAAACCAAGCGTCGTGCCCCAGATTTTTCTGACCCCTGAATACTCTCGTTTTCGGGGAAAATGTGAACAGTTTGTTTTCCACTGTTTCGAGCGTTAAATCGGCGCCAATATTTTATGGCTCCGGTGAGCAAAAAGTGCACTTTCGAGGGGTTGTAAATGGATTACGCCTCATGCCGAACGCTTTCAAGAATTCGCTATTCGTACTATCTGGCCAGATTTAGGGAGCTTTTATATGGTTTTCAATTGTTGTTTCCTTTTTCATTAAACCAATATTTTTCAATGTGTTTAAAAGATTTTTTAAGCGTTAGTGCTCTAAATTGGTGGTCTGGTGATCATTTTTATAACCTTTTTGTCCGATTAGGCTCTAATTGATCGCCAGCAGGTTGCACCCAGCTGACATGGTTATTCTTTGTGTTGAACGTTGATGATGTAGTTGTTATTTCGTTTTTACTTGCTTTTATTCACATTGGAACATTTGCTCGTCTATCCGGAATGAGTTTGCCAGGTGCAGACAATTGATTTCCGGGACCTAGGGATAGCGTCGCTTTCATTTTTCGACAAATGTTTTTTTAGCCAACATTGCCTTTTTCGAGCACGTACTAAAGTAGTAAGAACTAGTACGAGGTAGTAATGTAGTAAGTAAGTCGGCTGCATAGTTATAGCAGTCATAAGCCTCTTTGTAAATGCTTTCAATTTTGCTGGTCATGCAGACGTGACGATGCTCAAATTAGAGAATTGTGGGAATCTTATTTTCGATCAGGTTGCGATCAAGTTCATGTAAACTAAACTTTCCCCGGCAAAGTATTTTGAACGTTTGTACTCGAATGAAAATGGATGTAAGTTACCAAGCTGTGGAAGATTCCATCCCGGAATGCTTCAACATCAACCAAGTTCAGGCTAATCCCTTTGCTCATTGTCGTGAAAAGGGTGTTAATCTCCACTTTGAAAGTGAATTATTCATCATTAAATTTAATTTGTCTATGCTTGTGAACTGAAATTTTCTACATAGCTGTAATTAAAAATTCAGTTCATAATCAAAAGAAAGCTAGGATTGTTTCCAGTACTAGCGTTTTTAAATAAAGTTTTCCTTTTTTCAGCCCGTACCCTACCGTAGCGTCCTCCAGGAGAAGATCGAGCCTGGTCAGACGCTGATCGTCAAAGGCTCGACCATCGATGAGTCACAAAGGTGCGAGAAATTCCGATAAGTTATCTCTTACATTTCCCTTTATGTTATCTGCTTTTTCTCGAAACATTGTGGTTTAGGTTTACGATCAACCTCCATAGCAAGTCTGCCGATTTCTCGGGAAACGATGTCCCTCTGCATATCTCGGTTCGCTTCGATGAGGGAAAGGTAAATATTTTCCCAAGAGCCGTTGCAAGATTTTTTTCTTTCCTTTCGATCTCTGGAGTGTCACGGTTTGCAGCCTTTTTTGCAATGATTTGTTGTCCTATGGGTTTGCACTGCTCGTTGGTTTTTTTTAAAACTAAACAAGGAAGTGGGCAAAAGTTGAAGTTTATTGGGATCATTGTACATTATTGGATTTCATAGACGGGGAGGGAGCACCATGACTCGAGATAAAATCAGTCGAAAGCCAGCCGTAAAAATACCAGCATAGGGTGTAAAAAAATTTGTGAGGTGCCATTTTTTTATCCAGACGATTACCATCGTGTTTTTTTTGACTTTTCACGCGATCTCGTGACAACTCCACCTTGTTCACTGTACGGCAGATTTTACAGATTCGAAGGGAGTACCTATTTGCAGTAGAACACAGGACTAATTGCGGGATCGAGACTAGTCAATTTCGTTTTCGTGAATAGTGCACTTGTATTATTATGCAGCGAAGTAACGGGCTACTGTTTCTTGCCTCGAAACTCGTTTTGTGGAACCTGTATTTTGGCAC
The DNA here is from genome assembly GCA_000688135.1 of Ancylostoma ceylanicum. Classification (NCBI taxonomy): domain Eukaryota; kingdom Metazoa; phylum Nematoda; class Chromadorea; order Rhabditida; family Ancylostomatidae; genus Ancylostoma; species Ancylostoma ceylanicum. The sequence goes on along the minus strand of JARK01001399.1, from coordinate 152,033 downwards.
TCCGATTTTTTTTCCATCCGAAGTTAAAGGCAGCACCCACGGAAAGCCTTACTTTCGAGGTGAATAATTCTCCGTGTGGTCGGCTGCCAGATAGTCACAATGGTAACTTGAACATAAAAAAAAGCGGCCTATCTGTGGAGATACTGCCGTGGACACAGAGCCTAGCGTGGCCATTTTGGCGTCCGCCACGCCAGTTAACGCTATTGATTTGGCATGCTACGAGTGGTCTAGCCTAATGTATCATGTTGTGTAAGGAATATTGTGCAGTGTAGGGTATGGAATACGCACCATCCACAAGAATTCGCGACGGTACGCGCGTATCCCCTCAGCGGAAAACTCGTCCGCGCTGTGGACGCATGGAAAACAGCGCCTTCATTTCTCGTCTTCAGGCGTGTTTCACGCTGTTTCATCACTGCCTATGAGTTCATCGTCCCTGAAAACCACGAAATTCAGCGAAATTTATAACACAAAAATTTCCGTGGGTGCTGCCTTTAAGCAGCAGCATCTGATTTTGCAGTTCAGAATAACTCGAAATTCTTATATTGATGGGTATGCAAACAGTGAGTTTTCTGTGCACTAATTTTGGTTACGTGAATAATAGCAGTGGTACAGGGAACCACGCGTTGTCACCTATGGGAAGTGTTCCTTGAACCCATCTTGTCCGAAAGACGGCGAGAGGTGCCGATGTCGCCACCTCAATGATCGTATCTGAGTTAATTTATGGCAAATTTTCCGTATGGTGCTGGCAGCTGTGAAACTGCGACCTTTGATTGTCGTGCGCTCCAGACGGGTCCTCCAGTATTTTTCGCTGCTCGCTGCGCTATCTCTACATTTTCGCCGATTCCCAAGGACACCGTGGAAAAAAGAGGAATTCGTGTCGTTTGCCTGCTAGCTGAAGGACGGGAATCGATGCACCTGGGAGAGGAAGGGAATTGAAAGAGAAGGGTGATGGAATATGTGGTTAATGAAATATTCAGAAAGAAACTAAAAGTTTGAAGGAGTTTTCTATCCTCACTACTTAAAAGCATTTGGAAGAGAAGTACTCTTCCGACTGAAGAGGTTTTTTTTTCTTTCCATGAGTTCCTTTGCTATTTTTACACATATTCGAACAAAACTGGCAGTTTCTATGGCTTCAAACTTTATGGACGTTCTGAAAGATCACATGTATTCCTGTATCCGAGGGCTTTCAACCATGTTGACTTTGTGGGTGAATTTATCGTTTCTATGAATGCTTTTGCATAGCTCACTAAGAGTCAACAAATGTTTGGACTCTTTTGGGCTAACAAATGTACATTGATTTATCAAAAGATATTTTCGCACAACTGTACATATGATCTGATGAAAAAAGCGTCCGCAGATTGCATGAATATTCGATAATGGTTCTTGAAAACAACAGATATGGGAAAATATTCTAAGAACAGTTCGTTCGGTTGTAAGGAACGCTTTTGCTCTTCTAGAAATGTAGCGATTGCTCATTTCCACTGTACAAATTACCATTTTATGGAGGTGATGTTATTAAGAGCGTACATATAATACAAAAATTTGTATATTCCGAAGGTTATAACAGTACTTCTTTGTCAACGTAATCCATATTTTTGTGCAAACCATAAACTTGGTTCCATCGCCATCAGGAAATTGATATCGCTCCTATGGGGCGTTTGGTTTTTCCCCCTCTCAAAGGCGATTGCCCATCGATTGTGGAGATTTATAGGCGAAAACATGTGGGAGAAAACCGATGTGAGAAGGAAATTGAGGGGGTGTTTTTCTTGTAATTGTGGCGGGGCTGGATGCATGGACATGTGAAGGACTCGTGTAGCTAGAAATGGGAATAGGATAGCCAATAAGTTGAGTATTTTCTACCCACTATGAGTTGCACTCTGCAGTTGTATTCGAATTTTGGGACACTTTCTCTGTTTTTTTTTGTTTTTGGAGTTGGCCCATCGTGGAAATTCTAGCGACATATGCCACTGAGACTGCTCCAGAAATGCTGAGCTTTGCGAAAGTTGGGGCAAGAGCAAGGGCACCTGAGGATCCAAAAAAAAAAACTGGCTTGTCCAATGATAACCTGTTGTATTCGACTGCGACTGAGAAATGGGGAATTTCAAGAAAATCATGCAGACAACAAAAAATGTGTATTTATACCCGATTTAATGGGCTCATTCTGTTCAGAGCTGAAAGAGAGAATCCCTTCAGAGAACAGAACCACTATGATTATGAAGAGATCGGACGTAAACTCTCGAATGTTTTATCTGAATCAGCCTCATTATCTATCTTTCAGATCGTCATGAACACCTTCTCGAATGGCGAGTGGGGCAAGGAAGAGCGCAAGTCGAACCCGATCAAGAAGGGAGACTCGTTCGACATCCGAATTCGCGCCCATGACGATCGCTTCCAGGTTACTTTGGTTTTAGTTTATTTTGAATGATAACTCGGTAATTTTGGACGCGAAAGTGTTAGGTTTTGTTTACAACAATGATTAGTAAGCAGTGGTTAAAGTTCACATTTTGTACATTTTTTTTGGAATGTCTGTGAATTCTCATTTTGACACCGTGTTTGGTCCAGTCATTAACGAGACTCTTGCTATTGATCGGAAATATTTTGATCTCTAACTCCACAGCCACCATAACCACTGCTCTGGACAGATTGTGGCAGTTGCTCTTACTTACATGCATGCTCCTTGAACTTTCCATCGTAAATTTTGAGACCTTCAACATCCAAACCATTTCAACCAAATTAAGTCAGGTCAGGAATAGATGCCATTGCTCTAGACGTTGAAAACTTTTGTTTCAGATCATTATTGATCAGAAGGAGTTCAAGGACTACGAACACCGCCTCCCTCTCACCTCGATCACTCATCTTTCAATCGATGGAGATCTTTACCTCAACCACGTCCACTGGGGAGGAAAATACTACGTGAGTACTTTTCGTCAGCCTTGCCTTCACTTTTTTCTCAGAGCGAGTTGATCATATCACAGTGCTTTCCCTTCTATCCATGGCGTGCCGTTGGTCGTGAATCTGCTATCTTAGTCACAGTGATGATGCATTAAGCACAGCAATTCGCTTTTGGTTTTTGCTGTCGCTGTCTAGTCACTGGGGCAACATTTTAGCCTCCAACAGCAAATTTTGCATGGATTAAGTGCGCTTAGGAGGCAGTGGGACAGTAATCTTGAGCATAGATATGCGAATTGGTGTTACCTTCACTTAGAACTCGTTCCCTTATCTTCACTGCACCTAGTTTGATTAGCTCTTTTTCTGTACCTTGCTGTCCAAATGTACTTTTAGAAAGTTTTATGCGCTATGATTTTCAAAGAATAGGTGGAATGAGTATAAGTTTGTGCTAAGTGGAAAAGTGCAAGTTAAGATACATTTCCCAGAAGCACGCTTTACTGTGGCTAGACTTTTTTGCCCTGGCCATTAGGAGAAGCATTCTTGCACGAGCACCTAAAAGTGCGTTTGTTGCCGATAACGGTCGTAATTCGCATGTTTCTGTTCAAACAAACATTGGCGCCGTTCGGGGCTCATTGTGTGGCAAATAGTGTTTGCCCAGTGAAGTCACATATCTATTGACAGGACGAAAAGTCAGCATACAAGGACATGCGTGCTGTGCGAAGCAAATTATGATCTGTCAATTGTGGTAGGGGGTTTGTGACAGATAATCGGTGAGATGTTGACGCTTCTCACGTATACTTGGGTGTGTGTCAGAGGATTTTGGCTAGAGGTTTTTAGAGGGCTTAGGAACACCCATGCTTTTTGAATAGATGAGCTCGTAAAGTTTAAAAGGTTTTGTTACGTTGTGTAATTCTATTGCGCTGTACCTTTGAAACAATTTGTATAATTCATGGATCCTAAGTTATTTAATTCAGATGAATTCTTATGTACAGTCCTTGTCGAAAAGATGGGTGGATTACCCGTGTGGCTTCATAGCGTCGCGGCTGCAGAATCGTGGCGGGGCCTACTCGACTCTCTCAGTTGGGGCATGCTCTCTCGGCATCCCTCGACCAGGTCCCGCCGCGATCCTGCTGCCACGGAATCCGTCTTTTAGAGGAGGACTGTATATACTGTATAAAGCAGCGCCACTAGGAGACTGTGTTTATGACTTCTTTAGGAGAGGAGCGCTTGATCTACTAGCCTTTTAACAGTCGATAATGGCCCTTAATTGGTGCAGTTAATACTAATGCCGGTTTTTTATTGCTTAGTTTTTTGAGTAGATTTTCGCATTTGACTTTGTTTTTTCCTGTAAATTCTCGCATTTAATCCTATACTTGCCATGGTTGGCTGTGATTGAATCTCAGTTAAAAAAGGATATGTTTGAGGTCATCTGCTATTGAATACCATGCCTACTGCAGTATTAAATAGCTTTTAATATAGAACCAATGTTTTTGAAGCGTGATCATTTTTGGATTCACTGACGTAAGCGTTTTGCACTCTTTTTCTTGATGAAGTCTCGGGACGTAATCGGATTGTGAGAGCAAGCGTAGAATTAGCAAGAAGTTTGACTCGCGAATTGTCTGTTGCGTCGAATAGCGAGCGGGTCGTAGTTGTTTGCACGTAGGAAATCAATATGGTCATTTCTTTATTATGTTAAGGCCGTCTACATTCTTATCTTAAGCGAAAGGAACCGTAACGATTCCCATGGGTGTGGCATCCATAATTATAATTAATTGAAATAATAGCTGCATTTGGTCTTTGACGGCCACGAGAGGTCTCTTTAATCTACAAAAAAAGGAAAAAGAATTAGAGTAAATAAAACTCTTCCCGGAACTCATCATTAGTGAGGGAAGTTCTGGAAAAATGAAATAAAAGGCAAAAAATCAAGGAACCTGTCCTGCTACCGAATCCTAGCATCCGTCCAGCTTTTTGCTGGATTCGCTGTGTTCTGGTTTTTTTTTTTCGAAACCGTGAAACAAAATTTAGCGCTGGAGCACCCAGGTCTGCCCTAGGTCTTGCTCTTGGGACATTCTTCTTGCATTCATCATTCTCCTTTTTTCAGCCAGTGCCATATGAGAGCGGAATCGCTGCTGGATTCCAAGTCGACAAGACTCTGCTCATCTTCGGTACCGTTGAGAAGAAGGGAAAACGCTTCAATGTGAACTTGCTCAGACGAAATGGAGATATCGCTCTGCACTTCAACCCACGATTTGATGAGAAGGTACAGATCTGTTGTTTGTGTTCAACATCAAACCTCTGATGGACTAAAATTTTCGGCAGCTGATTGTTCTTAACAGTGACGGTACATTTTCTGCCCATGTCCGTTTTCTAGAATCATTCTAAAGACGTGTAGTATTATCTTGTCTGTTATCTGATATCTTGACGATTTTTTTGAACATCATATCTCTCTAAATAGCATATCCATCCAGAAATCTTGAGAATCAGCTTTTCAGGCCGTCATCCGAAACGCATTGGCTGCTAATGAGTGGGGTAACGAGGAGAGGGAAGGCAAGATGCCATTCGAGAAGGGTGTTGGTTTTGACCTCGCCATCAAGAACGAAGCCTATGCATTCCAGGTTTGCATTTTTCGCTGTTACTTTTTTCTGGGGCGAATTAAGCTTATTTGCCGCCCAGTTTTGGGTTGCCTTGGTAGAATCCATTCTGTATATCCGAGATCCCCATCCCGGATTCACTCTTTCCTGTTCAGATCTTCGTAAACGGTGAGCGCTTCGCGTCGTTCGCCCACCGCTCTGACCCGAACGACATCACCGGCCTCCAGATCCAAGGCGACATCGAGCTGACCGGCATCCAGATTCAGTAGAAACACTGCCGCCCGATGCTTGACGCCTGTGCGCGCTTTGATCTATCCGTGTTCGGCTAACTGATATTCCGTTTGATATTTTACGAATTGTTTCCTTACTAATCAAGCAGCTGTATGTGGTTTTTTTTTTAAATTTGTTCTCGTTTTTTATTGTACTGTGAAACTCTTTTTATATTCGCTAGCTTTGTGCATGTTCCATTAAAAATTGAAGTTATACTGTTTTTGAGCAGTAGGAAACAGTGAGTTGGAGAAGAAGAGTATCTCACTTTTTGACTGCTGATGAAAAGGGATATTGGTAAGGGGTATCGTCCTCATTAAAAAGAACTGTCATCCGTCATGCAGACGCACGCGCGTCAAACCCACGCATCTAGTATAAATTGCCCTTACATCATGAATATCTTCAATCCTTCAGGAATTGGGATGCCTTTTTCGGAAGAAATCGTGATGCTGGGAAGTTTCGAGATAGGAGTTTCGAGATAGGAGTTCTTATAATCCTTACTTCAGCCAGTACACAAATGACAGCGTCAGGCCAATTGCTACGTTTCGAAGCCAATTTAACAGTAGGCAGTGAAAAAAGTTCTGAAGCTAAGGGAAATTACCCAGGGTTAATAAGATAACCATTATTGTTGAACTGTTTCCCTGCTAAAAAAAGACACACAGCGAAGCCTCACACCTCTTCCCCTTTCGTGAGGGCACGTCGATGGTGCGTTCACGGTTAATGACACCATAGGCACTCCCGTTCATTCTTCCGAACGCAGCTATGGAAGAACGACGTAAGCTTCAATGAAAACAATAGTTTTTAATGATTCTAAGAGTACGCATGCCTAGCGCTATTGACAGTGACCTGTTTGCTACCGCATGACGTCAACGTAACAATATAATCAACTTTTCAACTTAATTCTTTTGTGAAGGCTTGATCAGTATCTGTAGAAAAGTACATTTAGTTGAAAAGTGATGGTTTTAGTATTAAAAGTGCATTTATGCGTCATCGCCGCTTTTCACTATGCATGCTAATGAACAGATTCGTTAAAGGCAGCACCCACGGAAATTTTTGTGTTGGAGATTTCGCTGAATTTCAAGGTTTTCAGGGACGATGAACTCATAGGCAGTGATGAAACAGCGTGAAACACGCCGGAAGAGAAGAAATGAAGACGCTATTTCCCATGCGTCCACAGCGCGGACGAGTTTTCCGCTGAGGGTATACGCGCGCATCGTCACGAATTCTTGTGGATGGTGCGCATTCCATACCCTACACTGTATAATATTCCATACACAACATGATAAATTGGGCTAGACCACTCGTAGCATGCCAAATCAATAGCGTTAACTGGCGTGGCGGACACCAAAATGGCAACGCTCGGTTCTGTGTCCACGGCAGTATCTCCACAGATAGGCCGCTTTTTTCTGTGTTCAAGTTACCATTGTGATTCTCTGGCAGCCGACCACACGGAGAACGACTCACCTCGAAAAGTGAGGATTTCCGTGGGTGCTGCCTTTAATCGCACAATATTTTAATTTCTGTTTCGGACGATTATAAAGGCTATGATGCTGAAGTTCGAGCGTCCATTCATTTATACATTTATTTATACAGCGGGCGTCAATAGCGGTGGCCTTTCCGCGGTCTCGGAAAGCACGCTGCGCAACCGCGCCGCACGAGCAGGAATCCTCTCCGGGACAACAAACTATGGGGTTTTCCTAATAATTGACTAGTTTCCCCATTGGCTGGGATTGAATGTGATGAGAAACTATCAAGAAAATCCAGATTCGATACTGCGACGACGATTCCACCGTGAGCGGCGCGGTCGCGCCGCGTGCTTTCGAGACCGCAGACGGGTCACCGCCATCGACCCCCCCCCCCACTGTAGATCTACGTATATAAAAGTGAAAGTTGTTTTGCATGTTGGGAACATGAATTGCGGAGAACGAACCGATCCGGACCAAATTTCGCATGTGGACCCTTTATGGGCCGGCGGAGGTCATAATAGGCCACTTTTTGACCGAAACTATCAATGGGAGTATTGATTACATAGATCGTATTGGTTCTTCGCTATTTTTTGTTTTAAGCCGTCTATAGTGATCACCAAAATGATGAGCATACCAAACTAGTATTACCAACAGTGTGCGGAAGCCAGGACTATACAGTGAATCCCCCGGGCAGAGCCGGGTGGTGCTGAAATAAAATATTACGCCTACAAAAATATAACTTAGCACACAATAGCAACAGCAGATCGTATGCAGAGCATGATACTCCATTAGAAATCATCGAAAAATATCTGAACACCTCTTGAATTTCACTGCCAATTTCCGCAATTATTTTACTTTAGTAGGGATGCAGTTTTTTTGCTAAGGCCCACATACTGGGTTCACATTGACAAAAAAATTCTTTGAAGGATTCTTTGCCTGGTTTCTGTTGTTTTTAAGGAATGACATATTAATGTTGGAATCCTTGCATAGTATTTGGCTTTTCTCTAGGTCTAAGCGAATATATAATCCATGATTATTCTGTAAACCATGTAACTCTCATATTTCGACAAGTAATTACAATTACAAGTATTTACAAAAACGTATTTTATTAGAGCTATACCGGAAAATGTTCGGATGGGCGGGAGGGGGGGGGGAGTTGTGGGATCATGATCTCACATATCGATGAAACTATAATAACAACAAATGCAGAGTTTCACACGCTTAGTTTCTCATCGACAGGACAGAAGAGTAGTATTTTTTTCAGAATCCGGGAAGGGGGGGGGGTGGAAAGTTTAGTGCCTGTATGAATCGCACTTGTATAATTCTTTTGGGAAATCAGTCTTTTCGAGTCCGCACAGGCCTCACTTCTCAGAAAATTATTGGAGATCACAAAATGATCGCTGTGGCGTGGGTTTCTGACGTTCGAAACTTGAAACCCATTACGTCGAGCTATTGTGGAGCGATTTTCATGTGTTCGTCTTTTGCTGATTCAAACTCTGAGCTGTGGCTCCTGTATTGGATTCATCAATGTTTCTGAGAATTCTTATTCTTCTAACAGTTTCCATGTTCGACTGTCCTTGAATTTTAGCATAGTACTTGTGCTTGTGGAATACAGAGAGATTCTTTCGAGCTGTTGGAGTTATTTATATAGTTATATTTATATAGTTGGAATTCTTAATCTTCTCGTCTCTCGGAAAGCAGCAGGGGGAAAATCGGTAGACCTTTCCGAGTGACTCGTTCGACACCGTGATGAACGATAATTCTTGATCTGTAAAATTTATGGTTTTGCTGGGCCAGCCTGTTCATTCAATCCATCATCCCATCATACGACTTATTCTGTTGAAAACAAAGTCCCGAGCTAAACCCAGAGGTCTCGACTTCTTTTCATTTTGCCATTTTAAGTGATTTTTTTATCGCTTATCCTTATTTTTCTGTTGATCAGCTATTCCATTTGTCTCTAAAATTCCAGGATGCCTTACTTCTCAATCACTTCTTATGTTGTCCTCTACTGCTTATTGTTTGTTGTTTACTATTTATTCTTTGTTGATTGCGAGCTCGGGTGCAGATAACATCTACAGTCAAAATTTCAACTTAAAACGTCAAAAACAATAATGAAATGGTCAAATAATCCATATCGTTTTATTGCTTTTAGAGTTTAAGAGAAAGACGAAGATTAGAATAAAAAAATGAAGCACAGGGAATTCCAAACAGCCACTTGGGTACAGACCGCTGCCGCGGCGCGGTGTGGCACTCTGACTGTCCACCGCTCTCCTCGACCGATAATGCTGTGATGACGCTCTCTGATACTCTCTGCCCAATGCTGCCGCACCGCGGCACTGGCCATTTGGAGTTCCCTGTATAATATTATTCACTATAACATTATTTAAGGAAGTGTTCTACTTCATTATGTTGCCAGAAAAAAAAGTATAAACGAATCTCTAATCGATTTCCTCCGGAATAGTTTTGATAGTTTTCTTTCCTCATACATTTCCTCTATAAATGAGTGGGAGGGATTTCACAAAGAGCAGTCTGTCTTCTTCAATGTACGTACACAACCTATGGTTATCATCCCTACCGTATAATTACATAGCAGACAGGCTCGTAATTCCTGGGTTTCTTCTTTGCAATTTGCAGCCGTAGACACCTCATGGACCATTTGGCTCATTTCACTTCATTATTGGTTTCAACTATAGAAAAGTCGTGTATTAAAAGGCCACTCGACTGTTACATAAAATTTTTCTCTCAGTTGCTCTAAGAACAGTGTAATTGCATAAATTACGTATTTCTTCCTCATATCTACACAAATGTCATACTTCTACCTCCTCTTTTTCAAGACAGTAGTATCGAAGGCAAAGTCCTACATTACTTTTGTATTCAAAGATTTTTATGCTGTTAGATTTCTCACTAGACGACAATTACAATGGTATACATAATTCCATGTGAAAGTAGCGAAAAGTAGTTTTTAAGCCTTGTATTTTTGGAACGTTAGGATGGGGTTGCCCCCCCCCTACACTAGCAAGCCTCCACTGGGTTCGACATGTTCTGTGTCATCGATCGATATGTGCTCGGCACTGGCGCGCAGTTATTGATTGATAACAGCGAACATGTCGAACATGTTGTAGACGTGTTACGAGCAGCGGGTTTACGTGGCAGGAGCCTACTACCGCATGGGTGTTCTCAACTTTCCTAAGGTTACGGTTCTTTGAATGCGGGAATAAACGCTAGATCTTTAGAAAAAAAACTTCAAAAATGAGTGAAAGTTTTGTGACTTACTGTTATTCCTTCGCTTTTGTTATTTTTCGAATGCACACGCCTAATTATCAGGGTCAAGCGTGATGATGGTAAAAAGTCGACCCCCATACGACCCCCCCCCCTTTGAGGCACCAAAAATACGACCCCCCCTTTGCACACAAATTTCAGGTCTCCAGCTTCAAGAGGAAAGATTCAGCACAGGAATAACGGAGATGATGTTTCGTCGATAAAAATGGCCTTTTTTCCCTGTTTTTATCGACGGAGTTGAATCGCGGTGGAAGCAGCTGCTGAAAAACGAGTTGCACAGCCTGAAAGCGCAAACCTTC
>JARK01001399.1:117725-131207 GCA_000688135.1 Ancylostoma ceylanicum | reverse complement strand
CCCCCCCCCAAAAAGTGGGACATCATTCATCGCGAGCGGTTTCTGTGAATTTCTGGATGCTTTTAAAGCAAAATATAAAAATAGCTATGAAAGAGGAAGTATACGCGTTCACAATGAAAGTAAGGGCGAGAACTAAACCAGGAAACGTTGAAAGATATCGACTGTCAAACTCTCTTGGAAAAAAAACCGACATATCGTATATATAATAATTACAATTCGTACTTATATTTACCCACTTCATACCTATATTTCATATGGTATGACCCAAATTTCTGAAGAAATCAATCTGTTACAAATATGTATAACTGACGAAGAAACTCGCCAACCCTAATGACAAAAAGATCGGCTGTGTTGCACTGAAAGCCAGGGTTGTGTTGATATAGGCTTAGGCTTAAGCTTAGGCTTAGGTTTAGGCTTAGGCTTAGGCTTCCAGAATGCCCAGCAGATGTGCTTATTTGGGAACACGGAAAATATATAACAAGAGCTAAAAATGAAACGCTTGGCATTCGCAGAGCTGTCAGCTGAAAGTGCTACAGTTCCATCCGTAAGTGCAAGCATGGCGTAGTGGTTCCAACGGTTGCTCGTTGGTATGGCGATCGGGGGTTCGGATCCCGCCCATCACCGGTCTTTTGCAAATAATATATGCTCTGTTCCCGTACATCCGCTGCTGTTATCTGTCAAAAACCACCATAAAAAGTGGCCCGGATGGCTCAGTGGTAAGAGCGGCGGATTGCAATCCGTCCCTATCGCTGGTTCCACTCCGTTGGAGATCTAAAAGTTAAGCGCAGGTTCTGCTCGGCAGTTGCTGCGATGCAGTGTTCGGGGTTCACTGCACGACGTCCCCCAGGATCTCCATCGGGTAGTCCAGGAAGGCTTCCGGCAACGTTTTGCATAAATTTCTGAAATAATCAAAGAGTTGTTTTGTGGGTGGGCCGGGCGAGCGGCTAATACGTGCGGGCGTAGCTCAGTGGATAGAGCGGTCGTACGTCTCTATTGCGGTCAAGGGTTCGAATCCTGCCCGTGCCACTCTTTTGCAAACAATGGGAGAAAAACTAGGTGGGGGAGCCACTCTCTGAAGGGTCATAGGCTTTGTTTTGTAAGGTTTAGCCCAAGCCTAAGCCTAAGCTTAAGCCCTGATCAAGTTTTTTCAATGGATGTGGACGAAATCGCCGGCAGATTACGAGTCCGCGCAATCACAGGCATCTGCTCCTCCCGGCTAAGGGGAGCTTTCTATGGCCAATTTTTACCGAAATTGCTCTCAAGGAAATTTTCTACTGGAGGACATGACAGTAACCAGGGATTGGATGTGATCTGGGAACTAAGTGGATTAAAAATGCTACAAAACTGCTGTGCAGGTCCACAAATAGACTTGGCTGTGGGCCAAATGTGACCCTCAAAATCTGTGGCTTGGTCTCTTGGCAAGATGAGGTAAGGAGCTCTTCCCGACTCAATGGAATCCGGAAAAATTGGAAATTTCGTGCAAGAAATTCAGCAATTTTGAATTGTCTTTGTTGAATGTTTGTCACCCACTAAAACGTATGTTTTTGGCTTATTTTAATTTCTAGCTTAGGGTGGAAGGAGGGGTGACGTGGACGGGGGGAGTGGAGGTGAGGGGGGGGAGACGGGGGTAGTGGAACGAATGGGTAACTACTTGACCCTTTCCTCTCTACAAGTAACCACGATGTGAATTTTACAATGCTACCATGGCAAAACATGTCAACGGGTGCACTTTGGAGGTTTTGCCATGTCTAATGAATATTCGTTCACTCATCGAATATTCGAACAATCGATCGATTTTTGCTCGACCCCAGATATATTTCCAGATATTACAGTGTCTGTAGTATAAAATACTTTATATACGTCCGAGTATAAAATAGCCCCATTATGCACAGTTCCAGGAGCTTCTTTAATATCTCCAGTCTACAGTGCGCCGACTGTAACCCTGACAAACTAAGATTACGGTAGAAACCGGTACAACTTTTGTGATAAGCGCTTAGGTTTCAAGTCAGTTTTTGAGGACTTCAGAGAGGAGCTACTAGCATACGCAGTGCTGAATAATCGAATAGCTTCGAATCCTAATCGATTATCGATTAGTTCCTATCATTATTGAATTATCGATTGGCTTCGTGTTTTGCCAGTCTAGAACCCCTTCTAACAGGTGCGTTGACATGTATGTAAGATGTGGATACCAGTGTCAACTGTCTCGCTGCGAAGTGGGCGGAGCTTGCCCAAATTATCGATTGATCCCCTACAACGGCAAAATGAATGTCATTTATTGATTAACATGAATAAAACGAGTAATAATGATAATAATGGAGTATAATCACTGGATATGAAACTGATGATGAAAGCCACGGTACGATAGAGCTCGCGAGTAAGTCAGCAATAACATTGGTAGATCATTAGAAAATCGATCGATCCGATCAATGCGCATACAATACATGAGAAATGGTACTTGTCCATATAAACAAATAAATAGAGATCACATGCGATGAGATTGATGAGATTTGAGAGAATGACGTTTGCGAGATGCGGTGTGCCAGATGCCAATAACAATCGAAAATCAATAATTATCAAAACCATTACCCAACGCGTATAAGTATTGATTAGTTGCGGATTATCATGTGGAAAAATCAATATCTCTACCCGTATTTGCTAGCGACTAGCGGAGATAATAAGACACGACTGAATGCTAGTCACTATGAGTTTACATAGTATTCTATGAGGTTTTATAGTTTCACGTGGACAGAGACGCAGAGTGCAGTTGTTCTGGTTGATCTGCGCTCTGGCCCAATTGATGGACGACGGGTACCGTATCCTGTGCTTGCTAGCGAGACGAACTTCAAGATACAGTATGCCGCGATTAATCGTCGTCCTCGCCATTTTCACCAGTCTCAGCCACATGCACTGGTGGAGCTTGATGAGGTGGTTTCAAATTGTGGGTGCCCTGGAACGAAATGGCAAATTCAATCGATATATCGATTACAGAGGAAATTCAATCAATAAATTGATTGAAATGACATTCCAAACTAACTGCATTTACTAACCTTGTATTCTTTGCCCATATGCTCAGTGGTGCTCTTCCATTGTTCGATCTCTGACTTGTCATGTGCCAACACACCCAAATACGCGCATCCAATCACATCATCACCAGTGCATGTTCTGAAAATCAGTAAATCAATAAATCGATCGCCATCGGCAATCTTGGTGTGAACATGGAAATTCCTGTTTTACCAGCTGTATTAATAATTAGATACGTAGCTAGCATGATTGGACGGCCTCAACATCGGTGATTGGTCTGTTCAGGTACGGTCAGAATAGTGGGACAAGTACGGTACTATTGCGGTAATTCCTCTAGGTACAGCCTAGGCCTAGCATGCAAAGGGTAGGGGCTATGGCTTTCCACGTTAGATATTAGTTTTTTTCCAGATGTCCACGAAAATTTATGCAGGGCTGTGTAACAGCAGGTGTTGTACTGGGCTTCTATAATGTAGAAAAATCTTCAGCCAAATGGTAAAATTTGTCCAAAAATCCAGGAAAAACTATTCCATAGCAGGTTTTAGGCGGATTCACCGAAAAAAACGTGGCTCGAAACATTGTGCTACATCAATCCATACTTTGTAATATCATTTTTTACAAGTATAATTGAAGTAACTTCGCTTTCCAGGGCAACTAGGCCACTATCTGTCAAGTACTGCTGCAGTACTCCTGCCAAGGACAGCTGGAGAGCAATCCTGCAATAGAATCAGCACTAAACAAGAATCCCTAGGGTATTTCTTTTCAACGAGAAACCAAGGAAAAAATTATAAAATGCTTTGTTGAAAGGCTGTTTGACGAAATACACTGTGCGCTCCATTGACAAAGTTCGCTTCATGGCTAATCTACAATGTGCCCCACAGTCAGAGTCCGCCTCAAAGTTAATCTGCGCCACTATCAACTCTTGCATAAATTTTTCGTTTGAAGCGGTAAATTCCTCAATTTTTTAGCTCTCCCTCCCCACCCCAGGGATCCCCCATCAAGCACCTTAGTCGCGGAAAATCGCGCCTGCCAACCCAACAACCATCCAATAATTATCGAAAACACACAAAGCACCGCTGGCTAGACCAAAGCCGCCTCCGGGTGGTCCCCGAAATTACCTAATGACCCGACGTCGCCGCGCTGCCAGTAGTTCTCTGGTGTCTGATGCTTGCACTGCTTTTATGCTACCAAAGATCGAACATTCGGCGCGATTGCGACGCGGTAGCTGTGGTGGCCAATTTTCTCGTAATTAAACACGATTTCGCTGCAAACGCGTGCGAACCAACACATTCGAGCTGCACGAATCGCTTAGATGAGCAGCTCCAATCGCTCTAACTGAGATTGGCGCAGTTTTTAGCCGATCGCATACAGTTCGCTGCGATTTTTAGTGGAGGTGTGTGATAGATCATCGCACCCCTCCACCAAAATGATGGGAGCTAGGCGGATAGCGGGTGATAGCGATAGAGCGACTTGCCACTTTGACGCTGGGCCTACGGTACAAGGCTTTGCACCTGAGAGAATGTGGGAACTATGAATCGCCGCGATTGTAGGCGAGATTCAAGAATAACGGAACCTAGTGATACGACCACATAGGCTCAAATCATTGCGATATCCCACAGTACATACATCCTCTTCTGCATTTGTACTCGTATAACTTGTACGTACTACTTTCTGCGCCAAGTATAAACCATAATTGGAGAGTAAGGCAGTGCTGCTGGGCAGAACGGTGGAGGTACTGGCACAGATCCCTGTGCAGTAACCGCGTTCAGCACCTGCGAATATAGCCTCGCCATCTACTGGTAACGACGTCCAGCTCCCTAGTAAGTAACCATGATGAAACGGGAAATTTCCCCTAATTAACTTAACCTAAACGGGAAATTTCCCCTAACCTACCCCAGCAAAGTTCGCTGTCCATTTCGAGAATTCTATCCATTCCCAGCAGTTACCGCATAGAACAGGTAACAGTATGCTACGGTAACCATACAGTACCCACTACGGTAGGGAGGAGTAAGAGCTCTCGAAACGGATTAGGTATTTTTTCCGAGCATACCCATTTCGAAAATGTTGATAAAATTCGTTGTTATTATTTATAATTTACTGTATTATATTTTTATATCAAGACTATTTTTATTATTATTTATTATTTTATTATTAGTCATTATTATTATTATTATTATTATTTATTTATTTATTTATTTATTTATTTATTTTTATCATTTTTCCTTTATTTTCAATTTAAATTTAATTTTTTTTAATCCTCGGAATTTCATTTAGATTTGATTTTCATTTTTTCTACTGCATTTTTATTTACTTTATATATACTTTTATTTACCGTTATTATTTCTGGATGCTTTCTTACGAACCCTACATGTGAAGTGATAGCTGGACAGTGTGCCCCCCCCCCTCCAACAAAATTTCAAAACTACATCGTAAAATCGAAAAAAATAGGTTTAGATTATCTTCAATTTCTTATTTCTACTATTTTTTTTTCGAAATTCACTTTTCTTTATTCAAAGGTAGATTCGATTTTTCGAATAAGTCTGGTGTTTTTCTTTGTTTCTAAATTTGTTTTTGGAAAATATGCTTTTAAATTAACCATAATGTTGAGACCTCGACTATCCAGGTCATTTTTGGCCACGGACACCCATTCTTTCCACCCGCTCTCCGACCTTTCATTCACTATCCATTACCGCCACCTTTGGGTAGAGTAGACCCCAGTATACGGTACAAAATACCGTACTTGGTAGTCAATTTCTGATAGAAAACTCATTGAAAATCTCCTGTTTTGAATTAAAAAAATACACCACAAGTGGAAAACTCGAACGTATAGTGTTCTCTCAGTAGGCGAATATTTGGATACTGCAGCGCAGGACATTTGCAAGGCGTGTTCAGGAGCAACCATATATGAACTATACTACTGTAAAATTCAATTACTAGTCCGCCTTCTCTGACAGTAATCTCGTGGACCCTTGCAAAAATTGCAGGACATTTCCAATTTGTGTGCAAATGCAGAACTTTTCCACCCCTAATACACAAATTTGCAGAAAATTTCCTCCAACAACAATGTTTCTTATAATTGCCCAGTCAACCATGTTTGTTTATCCGAAACGACATCTCTGCGACTCTCACAATCCCATACTCTTTCTCACCAGCAGCGATTTGCAAATTTGCAGACATACATGCGCGGCAAAACGCAATTTCATCACTGTGGAGACAATCAGCGCCTATCAGTCGGCGGCTACCGTAATCAGATTCCGGTGTTTTTCAAGGAACTTTTGCGCGGTGCGCGCGCCGCATCGCCGCGCGCGCGTCGCGTTATCGCGTTACAGCGGCGACGGCGCGAAATGCGATTACTTGTCACTCACTGATTCAGGCCACGCCCCGTTCTCACTCGTTTTAGACGATTACCGACAGCGAAAAACAGCTATCACCAACCGCGGCGCGATGCATACGAAAAACAGCCTGAGCACGAGCTGTGCGATGCGCAATGCGATCAGTGTCTTACCGTAATCTAACGAGTTCGCGGCGATTTTTTCTGCACGGGACATGATCCTTGAAATGAATTGAATACGCGGCTGGGATTGACCTCTTGAAGTTGATGTCGCCGCGGGAGAAAAAACCACGACAGCCACGTCAATCACATGCATCTAATATGCATACGCTCGTCATTTTGCTGTCGCGTGTCACATGACACGTGTGTTCTTTGGTTTTTCCAGAAAAAATGTGGAAGCGTGTGCAATTGCAGACATTGAAAAAATTGTCCTCTTTGAGATTCCAACGCTCTTTTTTCAAAAACGTTCACACAAAAACTTTTATCCGAAAACTCGCACTTGAAAAGGCTGTGGAACGTAACAGCCGAGAAGGGCGACGCGGCTGACCTAGGCTATTGGTCAGTTCATTAACTAGCCAATCACAAGGCTCGGTCCCATCGTACTCGACAGGTAAAATGCTCCACACCCCTTGAACGAGGAAAATTTAGTTTTTTATCGTGGGAAAATTCTGCTTTTGATCAACACTTGGGTGAAATTTCCAGTTCTGAAACCATGCGGACAACTCGCACAAATAAGACGAGTTCTCCACCAGCCAGAAATCCCTGATTATTTAGGTATACAGGTGCTATATAATAGTGTATTTTAATTCACTTTTGTAAGTTTTCCTTCGTAGTGGATGGACGTTTTCCCGGACATGTTTGTAAAAGTAAAAACACCGACGTTACGCGCGGCTGAAAATTGTGAACTGTAAGCCACGCCCACCGTGACAGAACTCGTGCAGTTGACCCAAAAACGGCATAATCATAGGCTTTACTCCAAAATCAGGACAATTCCAGTCCAACAAAGTGGTCGAGTTCCTGGAGGTTGGGATAGCAGCGCTACAGTTTTACTCAAGTTTTCAAAGTTTATCCCAAGAGGGCGTGGTTTATCCACAAAGTCAGTCAGAAATTCAAATCTTGACGCTTTAGGAATGGTTAAGAGACATTATTACCGTAATTTCACTAGAAAAAAACAGCAACTAGAAAGGTCGTTAATAGATCGTTAATCGTTAAAAAGGGATAGAGCCTCGATTTTTATATCTACACCCCATATACAGCTTCAATCTGCTACCATTTTTTACTGTAAATTACATTAAGGATCAACGCCTTTAACGATTAACGTTTTTTTCAACCTCCCATAAGTAAAGACACAACAATGATTCCTTGTTTAGGGCCATGTGTTAGGCCCTAGAATATTTCCACATTCAAAATATAGGTATTGATTCAGGAGTCCCTATCAGATCTCGTTTGTTATCTATACGGTTTTGAAGAGCGAATTTGATCTACTATATCGATTACTGTAGTTACAGTAGGCCTAATTTTTTTCATGATGGATAATTTTCTGGACTGGCAAATTTCACGCCGTCTGGTCATTTGATAATTATTGATTGATGGGTTCATAAGTGAACGAATGCGGATTATTAACTGTTAATATATGTAGTAGTAATATACTAATACATAGTACTCTCCAATATATCTTACCTCTAAGGAGAATTTTACGCCATAACACTGAAAATTAACGGATTATCGAAAAGTTTAAGTGTAACAGCCATTTCCAGTACTTCAATATTTAACGAATTAACGAAATCCAGAATTTCGTTAATACGCAGCTTATCAAATTCTTAAATAAGTCCACTACACCCCCTATTGGTCAAAATGATCCTGGAGTAATACGCGTGCTATTGGAACGCTGGCCGTAATTAAGAATTAGCATTCAAGCGAGCAATCGCACAGGATTCTGCGTGAAAATAATACGATGACGTCATCGTGTCGCTCACGTAACATGTCCAACACGTCAACAATACTCGCCAGGTAATCGATAATCGATCGGATTTCTCAACTTAGGCGAACTCAGTCGTTTAGCAGAGATTTATGTGCTATAAAATCCATTTTGCCTTGTCCCCATAAGTCATTTCTCAGTGGTGTCGTTATGACGTCAGTAAGGACGACTAGTTATCCAGACGAGCACACGGGATAAATTATCCGGCGCGCATGATGTCACAACGGGTTAAATGTCTCGACTTAGTTAGCCTAATTGTCTGCTATTACATCCGAAGTTCGTGCGTAGGACGACGAATCTCGAACCTCTTCTACGGCTCGGATTACTAGTAGTTCTACTCGAGTAAACATCATTGCCTGAGGCTATAGCAGTGTCCCGTGGAGGGCGTTACCCCCCGGGATTGCTGCTGCACATAATTAGATATGCTCTAAACATTAATATGAGGCTGTGTGCTCGTTGAGCAGAGATGAAACACATGCGATATTTATAGCGTTTGGAGAAGATCAAACATCTGCAGTGCTCTTTGAACTGCTCCTGAATCAGGGAAAATGGTCCTGAAGCGCTTAACAGGCTAACGATTGCAAAAGTCATTCTAGCCTTAAGCTATTTTTTCCACCGAATTTTGCTTATAGCTATCAAACCTCTTACTATATATTGAATTTACTTTCTACTATTCAATTAAATTTACTATTCACCATCTATTCCACTAAATTCAGGATAAAACAGGTAAAAAATTCCCAAATAGACTCCACTCGAAATTTGACCTCCTTCGGCACATTCGAGTCAAAAGGAGAAGTTACACTTTTAAAATTCCATGGAACAGGAAGGTGGCGAGAACTGGTCCTCATGACCTTAAAGCCCAGCATAAACTAGTTAACAAGTAATCCAGGACCAAGAAAAGGTGGGAAGTGACGAGAGCTGCCCTCGTGATGTATTAGAAACCGTAGTACAACAAAACCGAAAAATTATCCAGGATTACAGGTCGGAAGGAAAGCGGCGAGAACTGATCCCCAAAGTTTCAAAATCCAACACAAACCCACTGTTAACCAATCCAAGGCTATAAAAACGATGGAAATCGTCGAGAGTTACCCTGTCTATGTATGTCAGTGATAGTAGCGCAAGAGGGCTTTGGATAACCAGGATCATGGGAAGAGTAGGCAGTGGCGAGAACTGGTCCCCATGGTCTTAAAGCGCAACATAAACTAGTTAGTAAGTAATCCAGGACCAGGAAAAAGTGAAAAATATTGTGGGATGCCCTCACCATGTTAAAAACGGGAATGCAAGGAAAAGCGCAGAATAATCCAGGATTATAGGAGAATAGAAGAGCGGCGAGAACTGGTCCCCAGGCTGTAAAGCGCAACAGAAGGCAGTTATTAACTAATCCAAGGCCACGAAAAAGTGGAAATCGGTCAGAGCTACCATCGCATTGTTAGGAGTGCAAGAATGGCGCTATATGATCCAGGATTATAGGAAGAATAGAGAGTGGCGAGAACTGGTCCCCAAGGCTATGAAGCACACTGAAGCCGGTTACTAACTAATCCGAGGCTATAAAGAAGTGGAAATCGTCGACAGCTACCCTGACTATGTCACAGATAGCAGTACAAGGAGGGCGATAGAAAATCAGGATCTTGGGAAGAGTAGGCAGTGGCGAGAACTGGTCCCCATAGTCTTACACGCCACGGTAAACGGCCGCAGACTGCATGATCCAGGACCATTTTCTGGCTAGGATTCTAACCAAACTGAGTAGTCCTTCAAAACGCCAAACTACTTCGCTACGATCCATACTGGATATAGAACAACTGTCCCAAAATTGTCCCAAAATTCCAGCACCGCATACCTTTGCATATCATGGACGGATATCGTGATCTTCGTCGAATCCACCTCCTTCTTTGTCGTGTTGAACAGAAACATCACTGCCTCGTTATACACGGCTGTCGTCGTCGATTTCAACACTCGGCTCGATTTTGTCTGTTGTTTTTCGCCTTGGGCCATGGTGATCTTTATACAGACATCTGGAATACGGTAGATACAGTATGCTCCGGTAGAGGTCAACGAAAAAATCAATTTCAGTCGCGTTTCTGGCTCATTTCTGGCGACTTTTCCCCACGAATTTGATCCATGGAGCGCCGAAACGCCGAGAAAATCCCCTCCTTTCCGCCTACACTTGATGTCAACAACACTTGGGTAACTAAACCGCCCCCATCAACTACCTTTACATATGTACGTAATTGTTTCCTGACCACGTCGCATAATTACCAACGATAATTTACGCCTTCCGCTCAGCAATTTATATCAGATAATTACTGCACAGCGCACACAACGAAAAATAACTCTGCGCCTAACATGAACCACCATTTAGTGTCTACTTCTCTAGGAGGTTAGAGACGCAGAGTTTTTTTTTTTTGAATTGGCGTGCGGCCAGAATTTCAACATCCCTGTGAGGGTAAGGGCTGGAAAACATTAGCTGCACTTTGAATAATTTAGGCGTAAAGTGCATCCTCGCCATGCGCATTTAATAAATTAATGTCGTCTGGGTAATTATTTCCACACTTGGGTAAACAGTAAGGCTTTTAGGACAATTATGGTTTTTACGCAAAGTGAATATTGAAAAAGAACATTCTTTTTTAAAACAAACGAGGTTCTGTATGTGCGAGACGCAGAGGATGTTAGAGCGCAGAGAAGCAAGGGTGGGGAAATTTTGCTGAATTTTTCGAAATTTTTCCCGTGGGTATGGCGGTTTTGTACGTAATTGCGGGCATAAGACCATGGCACCTCCGTCTTAATACGCTTTTCTGTGGATTCTGAAAGGATTTAAGGTGTTTTCTGGATAATTTCTACACATTTTCTCAGAATTTCGAGAAGATGGACCGCATGCATGATTGAGATTACCCAGGGTAAACGCGTTGACACCAAAAAAGCCTACCCATCATTGAAAAGGGCGTCAACACGCTTACCCTGGGTAGTCTCAATTATGCATCCAGGTGCCGCACGAATAATTGAGGTCACCCAGGGTAAACGTGTTGACATTAAACGAGTTTACCCATAGTTAAAGTAAGCGTCAACACGCGTACCCTGGGTAAACCCGATGATGCATCCAGGGGCCGCACGCATAATTGAGATTACCCACAGTGAACGTGCTAGCACACCTCAAAGTGGTCCATCATTGAAATGAACGCCAACAAGTTTACCCTGGGTAATCTCAATGATGCATCCAGGGGCTGCGTGCATAATCGGAATTACCCGGGGTAAACGTATTAATATACTCAAATTAGCCCATCACGAACGTGGAGGTTAACACGTTCACCCTGGGTAATCCCAATGATGCTTCGAGGCCCAGGGGTACAGTGTTATAAATTGACTTCGCAGACGAATTTTTCACAGAACACAGGGGAATTGCTGGATACCACCCCAACATTTTTCCCTGGATTTCTCGGATTTCTCCCCACTGAGCGGAGGCCACATGCATCATTGAGATTACCCGGGGTAAACGTGTAGATATCAGACAAGTTTACCCACCGTTAAAATGGGCGTCAACACAATTACCCTGGGTAATCTCAGTGATGCGTCCACGGAATTTTTCACAGAACACGGGGAAATTTCTGGATACCAGCCTAATCCAGTTTTTTTCCAGGATTTCTCGTATTTATCCCCACTAACCGACAAATGTGCCGTTCATGCTGCTATTTCAGCACAACAATTTGCTGCTATCAAGCATGGCGTGAGCAGAAGTAATTAAGTTGCTTACTCGTTCGTTCTGTTTACTGTTTACACTTCGACGAGTTGTTTACATTTGGCCCCCGATAGTGTAGTCCCTCTCTCCCGGAGTAGCCCGCGCATAGCAGGGCATCCTTGCGCGCGGGCCTTATCAATCGCTGGCGGCGGCCACCGGCTTGGCCTCCAGAGAGCACCGATTCCTAGCCCCATATATCATTGTCGAAGTGCTTCCGAGCTGCTGCTGCATAGCAAGGCAGGCAATAGAACCGCGCACTAGGATTACGCAGCTAAATCTGCACTGAGTATCATATACGGTGCCAGCAGCCGACGATCGTTGGCATTTGAGGAGGAAATCGCGCGAAAGCGAAGATGTGCAGCCGCGTCTGTGGTGACGTCAATGCTCTGGAGGGGTCATGGACCAAAAGGCCACAGGACCAAGAGACCAAAAGACCAAAAGACCGAAATCCAAATCCGTGCGGAAAAGACCAAAATACAAGTTTTTCATGTACCACTTTTTCAAGTGAGTTTCTGGATGAAACCACTTCCGGATCCCAGAGCTAATTCCCAAGCCAAGCACATGAGTGCACTTGTGCAATTACGTACACTTATGTGACAATCTAATTCCTCAACAAAAAAATCCAGAAAACGTGCTGATTCCAGAAATTTGTCAAGGAGCATGGCATTTGAAAAAGTGAGCCGCACTTTGCAAAAATTGTTGCTTACAAAATTTTGCACAAAAAACTATTTGTACTACGTAAAATCCACTCTTTCACCGAAAAGGAAAAAGAACTCGCAATGTCAATCGATTTATTGATTTTTCCCAGGTTGTGCGAACACTACATACTATCTCAGTTTTTCCAATATTGTTTTTATATAATCTTTTATATCATTTTTGTAAACATTAGACAGCAAAGGCAATAGGAAATCCCATACCTATGCAGTACCTGCATAACTCAGGGAAAAATCGATAAATCGATTGATCCAATCGGAACTTTCAAACCGTTCCAAACCTTTACATGTTGAAAATTCCCTATCAGTGCTGCAACAACGAGACTTCCACCAAAAATTTTATAGTAGACATGTAATGTCACCATTGTCTCAGGAAACCATAGTTCTGTAGGCGAGAACTGGTCCCCAGAAGTTATTCCACCTAATTTTCTCCGGAGAAAACTTCTATTCCGACTATATCCAGAGATCCTTCGCAAACGCATCATGAAGCACTATGAAGAAACATCTAGAACACAAAATAGAAGTTTCCTTCAGCGCAAAACGAAAGTGCTGGGATGCTGGGGACCAGTTCTCGCATGACTGAAGAACAATCACGTGAATCACGTGAATCACTAAAACACGCAAATTTTCGACAATTCATGTGATTTTGTTAATTTCTCGTGTGTCAACAGCCTTCAAATAAATGCCACCACATACCACCCCCCCCCCCCCC
>JARK01001399.1:89193-108561 GCA_000688135.1 Ancylostoma ceylanicum | reverse complement strand
CACCGGAAATGGCTGGTGCTACCAAGCTCTGCGATTGGTCAATCGGATGAGTTCGCCAATCACTGATCTCGAGCCTATTCCCTTCTCGATATAGCGCTCCACACTGAGGGGTAGATTCCAGATTTCCGCAGAATAATCATGAATTCTGTTACAAATGAATAGTGTCAGCCAAAGAGTATAAAATTCCTTCGAGTTCTTGCCGACTTTGACCCTAATGAGGCGTCATTCACTAATACGTTTTTGCACATTTACATCTCACTGCGGTATTCCTATACAGTAGGAAACTAGTACGTAGTCACATGACTGTTCGTCACAATGCAGTGAGCTTATTCAAAATCAGAAAGGACATTTTTGCAGTGCATTTCGTTCGTAAGCATTGAAGTATGCGTACATTTTGCTGACATCATCACCTGGAAGAAACGCTCCGCTGCGCTTCTGCTGTGAACCGCATTAAGTAGAGTACTTTCAAGTAGAGTACTTTGTATTTGTTTTTGAGGCTTTTTTAAGCTTCTTAACGGGAAAGGTTCTCATATGTTCGGGAAACTTTCATTGGGTCTTCTTCCCCTTGGTTGACCTGGTTCTAAATACGACAAAAATGTTTCAGAAGTTCTGCTATGAAATATCATCAACAACATAAATAAAATAACGTGTAACCCACTGCTTCTTCTACTTCGTAGCCATGTTCTCGAAAGCAGTAGTCGGCTCGTATGGTTGCGCCATTTTCTTTGATTAAAAGTGTCTTCGTCTGTGAAATTCATCAACTGCACTTCTTCCTATATACTCTCTAGCCATCGAGTTTTCGGTCTTCCTTCCGGTCTGGGTCCGTCCACGATAATATTCAGAGCTGATTTGGCGACCAAACTGTCGTCACTTCTCAACTCGGTACCGTACCAACGTTGCCGAGCCTCATGCATCTTCGCCACGACTGGAGCTACTCCGAGCATCGGACAGAGAGAACATCTCGTGCATATCATCTTTCCGAAATCTGTCAAGGCGGGTAAGCCCCTAGGTTTAGCGAAGCATTTGCGTTTCACTGTATGGAGAGTCTCTTCGTGCTTTAAGACGGTCGGCCAACATTCCGCTCCATACAATGCCATAGTATCACTTAGCGATATAGCTTTGTTTTCATTTTCAGTGGAACCTTCCTGTAACACATAACTCTTGCTAACAGCCCCCCCCATGAAAAAGAGGTNTGAATGAATGGGATGAGTGGTTGAACGAATGAACGAATATTCGAGGAGATAAATAAATAGGTAAATAAATGGGTAAATAAAAAATAAGTTTTGCTCGCAACCTTTGATACTCACACTAAGCTACACCATACCTATACCAAACCTTTCATAGCTACATATACCAATTCCACAGTCCACTCTCCTTCAACTATCGTGCTGAGATTTTGTATGTGCGTCTGCGTCTCTCCAAGACTTATTGTCTCTAACACCTACTCTGCTTCCCTAACCCAACAAAATTGGCAACGCTACTGCAACTTTCCGGTCTAAGATCGGATTTTTCCATGCCTATCCCCTTCCGAACCCATCAACTCTTCCACTTCCTTATCTCTAGGCAAACACCAGTAGAACAATTCTCCCGGGACGTATCACCAACTGCCAACTCCATACGCAAATCGCGCCGTCGAGATGTAGTCCGTGCAGTTAGTCTGGGTCATGTCAGGAAATACCGCACCAAGACCGCGTAGTTAACGTGAACCCATCAATTTCTAACAAATTCCGAAGATATCCATACGACTTCGCGTGGGCGGGGTGAAGTATAAACGAAACGTAATTCCTGAGCTGTCGCCAGGATTATTCCAGGAGTTGACCAAACTGCTTTTTCAAGATCCCACGACACTCGTTGCCCTTTATGTGTGTTCCTCGTCAAAAGCGCAGGGAGTTCTTCAAGCAGCTGGCTGCCACGCGCGCGCGCGATTTTTTGCCGCCCTCTGGAAGTTGTTTACGATGCCAGCGCCTTTCAGCCAGCGATCTGCTAAGTGCAAGTGCTGACACACGCTGAAAGGCAATTCTAACTCGCAATAAGAATCTCTACAGACATTATTCAGCTGCTAGAAGAACAAACAGCAATGAACAGGGTTAAGTGGTAGTTGAAAGTAAGCTGTCTAATAACTAATGGTACAAAAAAGAGGGATGAAATTGAGAAATAGAGAGGAACACCTAATTTTAATGAAGCTGTAGCATCCAGATATTATATCGACACGAAATACAGGAAGGAAAAAGGCGAGGTAAAAAGAAAGAGAGGAAGAAAGAAAGAAGGACCCGGAGAAAGAAAAGAAACGAAAGAAAGGAAGAGAGAGAAAGAGAGAGAGAACGAGTGGAAGAAAAAAAGAGGGGGTGGAGGTATGGCAAAAAAGGCAGAATAGGTAACTTGAAGAACAGTGAGAAAAAACTTTAAATAAAATCTGAAGATGTAATACATACAATAACAACTAGAAGATAATAAAGCTTAGAAAAGAAAAAAGAAAACAGTGGAAAAAATGAAAAAAGAAAATAGTGGAAGAAAGAAAGATGAAGAAAAGAAAAATAAGGAGAAAATGGCGGAAATAGAATTGTACGGTAGAAGAAAGTTGGAATAAGCGGAACGAATGCATGAAAAAGTGAAAAAATAGAAAGTGAATGAATGAATGAATGAATGAATGAATGAATGAATGAATGAATGAATGACAGAATNGTTGGTGACCGACCGTCTCCAATGTTGGCGACTGTTGCAACGGCGCCTATCGATTGTAAGATTTCGCAATCGGTCGCCGATTTTGGCGATCCGCCGGCGACGGCGACGCGGGGTGCTATACTCCTCGATGAGTATAGCGGCCACCTTAGCTACAAGGATTGTACCGGAAGTTCGCTCTCCATATTTGACGTACTCTATCTTCTCGATGTTGGGCCTCATCCCGGCCTGCTCCAGCCGATCCTTCCAAACTTGCACATTTTGCTGGAGTTCCTCACAAGTACACTGTGGCTGTTAAGTATGGATCGCTTTTTTCAAAAACTGGAAAGGGAGCAGGGGAGCAGGTGCCACCTGTCTCTTGTGATAATACGATAGGTAGTGGCTTCCTTAAATGGCTCGAGAATTTTGGTTCCCCTGCTAGGACCCCTTCAGAAGTTATGAAGAGATTTCTTCATCTACTACCATCGGTGGCCCTCATCGGGTGCACGCTCCATGTTGCTGAATTCGCTAAATGCCTTGACTTCTCTGCATTAACAAATGGCAATATTGTGGGGCAGCAAAAAGAGACAGGCCATACTGCTCCACTCTAGAAACCAGGGAGACCTTGGTCCACTCGCACATCACGTTGACGTGGCAACATCGATAAAAGTATCAATGTAAAAAATTCGATCAGATTGAATCGCACAGCTTCCAACTCAAATATCTCCGTATTCACTGTTCAGAAAATCGCGAAACTTGGCCTGAGGCTACGCAGCTACTAAACGTTTCGAAACAGCAATTGACAGATTCGGCGAGCAGGGACCGTTTGGATTAGGCAGAAAAGTTTTCAAAAGAAATCTTCGTGGCCGCCTCCTCAACCTCGTTTATACAGACGAAAAACTTTTCACTGTTAGGGCCGCGTAAATTCTGTGGGAGCCAGCCCGACTACTGTCACTGTATCACAGTACATTTAAGAAGTCGGTGCTGAGCGAGCGAACCCTGTTTCCGTATTCTGCTATGGTCTGGGATAAATTGACTTTTGGGAGGCCTTCTTCTTGTTTTTTCGTGACAAAATTGCTAAAAATTGACGCCGGTTCTTATCAGAAAGCCATGTTACGATATGTGCTTTTTCCACGAATCGAGAGCCGCAGCTGCACAAAGTGGATTACTCGTAGCAGAAGTCTGCCCTTCATCAGGCCACAAAATCCACTTCTGCTTAATGTGACCCTTACTTTCCCAATTGGCGAGGCTAAGATATATGGTTCTCCTACTCCCTGATCTCAACCCGCTGTGCTACTTTGTTTGGAGCTTCGTAGAGGCCAAGATGTCTGCTACTAGCCAGTAAAGCTTGAACTCCCTCAAGGCAGCATTTGACAGAGAGTAGAGCAAGATCGACGTCAACCTCTCGCGGCCAACTGAGGTCTTACTTGACGGTCGACTGAGGGTCTGTACAGAGGCAGAAGCAGACACCTTTGAGCACCACCTTCCCTTGTTGATGGCCAATTCTTGTGCGAAACAGGTAGTCAATACGCTATTGCAATATCTCACTTCTTTGGAGAAGGAGGTTACAAAATCGAGCGATCCATACTTAACAGCCACCCTGTAAATAAGTAAATAAAGTAGATACGTGATGAATAATTTGTTGTATTGTGTTCTTGAACAAATATCTATCGCTTCTACCCCTGAATTATCCAGGATATCTCCGAGGATCCTCCAGGATTCCCCCGTAACCCTTCATCGCTCCTCTGCTTCCGTGTCAAATCACCCCAACTCATCGAAATTTCTGACACGAACTAACATGTTTTTCCTGTCATATCCTATGAGGCACTCGTGCCGTCCGTTCATAAATACTCAACTATGCATTGCGATACTCATACGTTGAACCACAGCTGGAACGATGCCAATTTACCGCGCTCACGCGTGCGCGTCAAATGACAAAAGACGTGGCGCCGAAAACACATCTATAAATATTCGACGCATTTTTGCACTAACTAAAGAGTGTCTAGACTTTTTTGTTGATCTCTGGCATATGCTTGGACTTCAGAAGTGCGAATTCCGTGGATAGCTAAAGAGACAAGGTGTATTTAAAGACGGTGTGCAGAGAATACCGTAATGGAGGCAAATTTCGTCTACGCAAAAGTGCGGAAATTTCCGCCAACGCGTGAAGATCATAACGAAAGACAAAAACAGCGATGGATATGGAAAAAAATGACAGAATTACTGTGTTCGAATAAGACAAGTACTCTTACTTTCAAGTACTCAAAAGATCATGTAAAAAAGCGAGAGGGAACAGAGTTTGAGAAAGAACTGAATACATAAATATACGTATTTGGACAGATCCACTAAATTTAGCGCTCTCAAGCCGGTACAGTAACTTTGTGCAGCTAATTTAAGCTACCGTGAGCCTCATAGTTACTATGGCTGAGATCTGTTAGGTTAGTTATGAACCCAGCGCCCAAAATCACTTCATTAAGGGGCCTAAACTTTGCCAGAACTTTACCCACTCAGAAAGGTAAATCAGCCAGAATTATGTTCACAAGGTCTAGGAATTCTATATGGGTTCCTCAGTGAGTTCCTATGCCCTTACAGTAAGGTTCCTTTGGTGTCCAGAGTCCTACATTTGTATACCTAAGGCTCCCTGGACCTGTGGTGGGGTTCCTTGAGCTCACAGAAGCCTACAGCTCTCTAGGTGACTATGTAGGATTCCTGGGCCTTTTGGCACCCCAGCAGGGGTAGCATGCGTCGCTGAGATTACCCAGGGTAAACGCGTTACCAGCACACAATTTTCCTATCGTTAACTTGGCCGTCGACATGTTTACCCCCAGATAATCTCAATGATGCATCCAGGCTCAGGTTTAGCACTTCAAATGGGTTTCAGGGTACCACAGCATGGCTCCTACGTAGGATCCCTGAAAGTCCTGTAGTAGGGTCCCCTGCGTTTTTGGGGTCTTTGTATGGGTGTCCCTAGGGTTTCCAGAATCTTATAACGTGATGTCAAGAGGTTCAAGGGCTTCCAGGGTTGGGTTCCTAGCGGTCCTTGACTCAGGAGTCAAAGAACGGGATTCCTAGAATTTCCAAGATCTCAAGATGAGAATCCTGGTGATCCTAATGTCCTATGACGAAATTTCTAGCGTTCTTGGTGCTATACAGTGGAATTCCTGAAGTTCCCTGAATACGCTAGTGGGGTTCCCAGGTTCCTATACTCCTCGTTCCTAAGGGTTTCAAACGTTTCCATGAATTTTCATCGTATTTCTGGAATTCTGCTTTGCATAGCTCTGTTTTCCCAGATTCCAGGTGAAAAATCCCTGATCCAGTCTGACCTCCCTGGAGGAAGCCCAACTAATAATCCAGATGCTTCTTTCCAGGAAGTACTTATAGAGAAACCTTGATGTCTCAGCTTTCAGAAGCCTTAGCCCTAATCACCTCGAGGTTTCTCGGACTAAAAAGAAGCCGACACTTATCAGGAATCCTAGGAATCCAGGAAAGCGCGCTCTAATCGCACTTAGTCACCCGAGGGGCTCTTGGTGCCACTATGAACTCAGTGATTTAAAAGTGGACCCCATTCTCTACAAAATTTCCCCCTTAGGGTAAATTTCCCCGAAAGCCGATTCCCTCCCCGGCCAAAGCCCGCACAAAAACCCCTGCACTCATAATCATATGAAAATTACTAAATAAACGAGCACTGCCGCGTGGCATCAAATTGCAATTAACATAGCAATTGCTGAACAAATATCAAATAAGGAAATTAAATGGCAACAAAGAAGCGCTACAGTACCCCAGCAACTACAGTAACCCCAACAAACCTTAGGCAATTGTTGTTTGATCTCCTCGATGATCTTCACTTCCTTCTTGGTGTTCAGTTCACGGATTTCACGCAGTGGCACCGTTGCCTCACCGATCATCAGGTCTTTGCCCAGTTTCGCACCACCATGATGGTACGCGGCTACCGTAACGTTTTTCGTGTCGAGATCCTCCAACGTGACATGGTCGAAGAAGAACTCCTGCAATAAAAACTTCATTTGAGAGGCTTTTCTCTTCTTCTCTGCACTCTCCTGCAAATTTTTCTCCTTTTTCTTTCCCTCAGCTCTGAATCTCAAACGAGGAAGTTCGCCACTACTCAACGCCATGCATTGAATATCAACGTCTAGTTTCTCTGCGCTCTCCTCGCACACCACACTTTCTCGCTAGTTCGCTTCAACTCGATTTAGGACTTCAATGAACCCGCTCCGGCTTTTCACGACTCGAGCAGCCATCACGGCTCGAGAGCCGCGCCGAGCAGTGCTTTAGGGCCGCGGTGAATAGCCGAAGGTCCGCACAAGCACTCATGCTCATCCGCACGCCGATTCACGGCGATTTGCGGCGTGAAATTAGCGCTAAGCGCCGGCGAAAAACAATGTGAGAACGCGCGTCGCGTACGTGCAGCCGAAAAACAGGCGATTATCGGGAAATTTTTTATGGCCACTCGTGTGAAAGCGTCGTGGCGACGATAAACATCAACGAAATAAGTGCGGTGCAACCGCAGTATAAACAACCACTACTGGACCTGGATGCATCGTTGAGATTACCCGGGGTAAACATGTTGACTCTGTGTTCTTACCCAGGGTAAATATGTTGACGCCGTGTTAACGATGAGTGAGTTTGTGGGCAACTAACGGATCTACCCTGGGTAATCTCAATGGTGCTGTGGACCCTACGATGGGATAGAGCAGAAAAACAAGAGAGGATTTCCAGAAATTTCTGGAAACAACCGAGGAACAAGTAAATAGTCTAATGAAAATTGCAAAAGAACAAATAGAAAAACCACTAAATTCCGAAGCGGACTCAAACAACTCGGCTGCGAAGCCCTGCCTTATTGCTTGAATGGTCCATGAACGGATCGATATATCGATTGGCCCCCCAAAACCCATCCGCATGAAGCCATGGCTACCCAGGAGGACAAAAGCTATGAATTCTGACATGCATTCTCACTTGAAGAATTTTTAGAAGAAAGCAGGGACCGGATACATCACTGGAGTAACAGGTAATCTCTTACCCATGGCTATGGTTACCCATGGTTAGCGTCTAGGTAAAGACAATGCCACATATGAGCAAAAATTGTGGGAGCGCGGGCATCATTGAGATTACCCAGGGAAAATATGTTGGCACCACACAAGTTTACCCATCGTTAACATGGACATTAACACGTTTACCCTGGGTACCCTCACCAAAGACCCGCGGTTATAAGCCATGTATACGCAGAGCCGCACATGGGTAGACGTGCTGAGGCCGCATGCATGCGTTAAGATTACCCAGGGTACACGTGTTAACACCACCCAAATTACCAATCCTTCGCATGCGTGTCCAACACGTTTACCCTGGGTAATCTCAATAATACGCCCAATGCATCCAGGCCCTGATTGGCGCCGGTTGCAGGGTAACTTTATGCGCGTTACATGTTTACCCTGGGTAATTTCAGTGATGTTTCTCGGCCCTGGACGCTTTTATCCTCAAATACGCTTCTGATATGGCTAGCTTAGCCCTGAGCTCATCCCGAGTTCCCACAGCAATTATCGTAGAACACCTAAAGCAATGATAATCCCAAGCAAAGCTCTTCATAGCCATATTCCTGGATAATCCTCGAGCGCTTCATGGCATTTTCCTCGAAAATCCAGTTTGCATCTTATTGTGTGGAGAAATCAAACATCCATAAGGTCAATCTCATTTTCAAAATTTGTCTGGAAATGTAGGGAAAGTAGGGTTTTTCACGTGATCTTTGCAGAAGATCCATTTTAAGGCCTTTAGGCCCGTCCTGGTGCTTCTCTTCACCACCCAATTCACAGCCAACATTCCATGCCCGCTCCCCTAACTTCACTGAGCCATACCATCCCATAAACGCTCCCACCAGCCAATCCTCATGGGACGTCGCCGCCCCTCTCGCCGTTCTCATGACCATTTTCGAACATATGCGTCTGTCTGGCGGCGGGTGAGAGGTACGTAACCATTGGGGCGTGGCCACCCATTGTGACGGGACGAGATCGAGCAGTGCAGAGCTGGCAACAGATGATGTTGTACTTGCTGCACGTGGTTCTGAGATGGATTTCTATGACAACAAGATGGCGTCACTTGTTGGAACTTGCACAAAGGGCACAATGCTGGGAATTAAGTGATACGGTAGTTATGGTGTTGTGCGTTAATTACCGTATCACTCGATCAACTCATTTCGGTATAGGAGAATATAGGCGGGGGAAAATAAAACAAGGAAACCTTTTCACGTAATCTCATTTTTTTTCTTTTTCTTTACTTTTCTCCGTTTCTTCTCACATTTTCACCTATTTATTTATTTGCCTACTTCATTTATTTATTTTATTATTTTACTTATTCATTTTTTTCATACTCTTGTACAGAACTGGATATAAGTGGTTAATTTTCCCATAAAACCAGCAATGTACTAACTGAAAGCTGGTAAGTTGCAGGTAACTAACCAAGGACATTCCTTACTGACTAGTTACCATCAAGTTACCTCCATTACAAACAGCTGGTATCTAACTATTCAATTTTGTCCTTTTTTAGAGCCTCAGCGGTTACATTATGATAACTAACTGGTAATTACGTGAAACATAAACTTGCAAGCAACTTTCAAATTACCGAATTACGATTTGGTTTAAAGTTGCAAGTAACTCGCAAGTTGCTAAACTACCACTTTACCAGCACCTTACCACGCTGCTGTCGAGCTCTATTGCAAAGTCATGACATTCCAAAAAAGGTCAATACTACTTGAAGTAATTTAGATATGCTAAGTGCAATGTAAACCCGCAAGTACCCTGCAAGTTACCAAGCCACAAACTTGCCAGCAACTTACCACCCTTATTATTAGTGGTAGTGGTTCCCGTCAAACCAGCAATCTACTAACTAGTTGGTTAGTTGCATGCAACTAACCATGGATATTCCTTACTTACAATTTACCAACAACTTATACTGATTACAGACAAAGAGTATCAAACTCTTCAATTTCGTCCTTCTGTTAATATCTAAGCGCAATTCAAAGCAATTTCTATAGATCAAAACTGCACTTACGTTCTTTGAAAAAAAAATTGATGGAAAAATTTTTGATCTCTGGGAAAATTTTTACCCTCGTGATTTAAGCCGCAACTTGCCAACTACAGAATCGCACCTAGCATGTCCTTACAGGCCTTACAGCATCTTTTTTTTCAACTTCGACCGATATTTCACCCAAATCCTTCATAGTAACCCAAAAGGAACGAAATGAAAAAGTTTCTGGAAGTTTCTGTGCCTTTTTGTCATGGTCCGGATAAAAACAATGGTTTTTTATGAGCAAAGCTGCAGGGAAATTCTGGAATTTATCTGCTACAAACTCTGGAACAAAAACAGGACAACTGTCACATTTTCCGCACAAGTACCGCAAAGCTACATGAAGGATCCCCAGATTACCCACACTTCCAGAAAACAATGGCGGTCTTTGACCCCCTATCGTCTAGACGCGAAACCCTGGGAAATACAAATGCTACAATCATAATACAAATGGATCTACAAAAGGTGCTGTACAAATTTTTTGCACGTAATTCCCAACGACACGCCAGGGTACGATTTATTTTCCAAGACAGGGTAATCCTCGAAGTGACACTTAGCTGAATGGGTAGCGCTTACAGAGACGCATCTCTGCTGTGACAAGTGCAAATGGCATTGCGATCTTCACCTGATTGAAGGACCAGAAAAATCCCCCCCCCCCCATCCTTTAGCCAATGTGGTTACGGTATCAAACCAACGTGTACGGTATTACCACATTATCACCTACTTATTTTTTACTTGGTCACCTCTTATTTACATAAAGCGAAAAACCCGAAAGACTGCGAAAAAACTGAATTTTCGCCAGTAATTACCAGTAGTCACGTGAGCTCTGCAAGTCTGCAAATGCACAAAAAAAACTGTAAGCTATTTGCTTTGCTAAGTACCGTAATCCCACGGCTCATTACTTACTAATCCAATGGCTTTAAGTAGGAAATAACGTGTCGTTGTCCTTGTGGAGCGGCTTAGAACACTAATCCTAGGCCATTTCAGGGCTGTCTTTTTGACATGACGGACTGGGCAGGATCAGAGAAGCAGGGTAGCGGTGGCAGGGACGCAGAGGAATGGGCCTGTTTTTTGACATGTTTAACACGTCTGTGACAAGTTGCAAAGTTACGGTAGGTTACAGTACGGCTGCTCAACTGTACAAGTACCTGTGGAAGTAATCCCC
Organism: Ancylostoma ceylanicum; assembly: GCA_000688135.1. NCBI lineage: Eukaryota > Metazoa > Nematoda > Chromadorea > Rhabditida > Ancylostomatidae > Ancylostoma > Ancylostoma ceylanicum. The sequence goes on along the minus strand of JARK01001399.1, from coordinate 97,670 downwards.
ACCAAGGATCCCCAACAGTTGGACCCTAGTGTAGCGAATCCGGAAATCGTACAACTCACTAGCCACTGTTACTGGGATATGTGTGCGTGGAATTTTTGATGAGTGTGTGACGCAAAGTGCCGCAGAAGGGCAGCGCTCTACCTGGTGTGTGTTCGAGTGTCGATCAATAATTGATTAGCAAGACAGCCGTAGCTTGTTTGTGCAATCAATAATTGATGAGGGAAATCTGTTTTACATTTCTTTGAGTTTTTTCTTCATTTCTCTTATTCCTTCAAGTCGAGATTTTAAACATCATAACCAGGAACTGAAGAAGCTTTTCTTTCTTTCTTTTCCCTCTCCAGTTTCGCAACAATCTTTCGTCTACTCCTCAGAATTGCTTAGCATAACATTGTAAGTGCACAGACTTCTTTTTTCCGAGTTTTTTTTTTTTGGATTTTTTCTACTGTACTTTTGGCGTCGGACAACCCCATCGATTGTAGTGCACTACGAACGTTGCATGAAATATGCAACACTATTGCACCAAAAACGCATCGAGTTAAAACAAACTAATTTTTGGGTTGAATACAGAATTTTTTGAATTTAAATACTCTTTGAATCAGGAAAAATTGTGAAACAACAGACTTTCATGGAAAAAAAAACTCCCGGCAGTATTTCACATGACGCATGGAGAATGCATCATTATTGCATCAAAAGTGCATGGACTTGAAATTTTGTTGATCAAATGTCCTGAACCTTGCAAAAATAGTAAAACTACATATTTTCGAAATTTTTTGCCACTATCCCTTGGAACTCCATCCAGCTTACTATGCGCTATTCGTGCACTACGGCCACTACACTCAGAATTACGCCTGTTGCATGCTCAGCTGTCGTGTCTATAAACATGAATGACATAAACACCGTATGTATGCCATTTGCATTACGATAAAAAAACACTGCCCGTAGGCGTCATTTGCGTGTAGGTCCGTAATTACAGCCATAACATCACTAACATGTAACACATCACTAACATGTAACAACATGTTACCAGTACCTATATGTTATTGTTAGAACGAAAATTAATGGCACACGCAAAATTACGTATTGCAACAATAACGTCATCAAAAATTACCCGTTGGCACGCAAATATTTGTTAGATTTGCAACCCATGGTTTAAAAAATGGCGTTCAGTGATTATCGATCAATATGTATCATTTGCATAGCGCCCAATGTAAGCACGGTGGAGTACATAAAAATCTGGCCAGGGAGAAACATGTCAAAACAAGTCATGTGTACTGACCAACGATCGATATGCACTCTTTGTATTGCGCCACGTTTCGGCGCTCGCAGGTGTGAACCTGTCTAACTAGAAAATTCTGGGGTGAAATCGCGTGAACCGACTGCCAATCGATAAGTATAGTTTGCACTGCGTTGCATTTGGATGCGATTGAGCATAATTTAAGGACTTTTCCCGAGGGAGATATATTTGTTAGATCGCGACCATTCCTTTGATAAAAATAACGTCAAATGGCCATCGATCAATATGTATCATTTGCATGGCGTCTCAGTTCAGCACAGTGAAGAATAGGTCTGGCTAGAGAGAAATTTCTCGAAATGAAGGGTGGATAGCGACCAACGATCGATATGCACTCTTTGCAATGTGTCGCGGTTCGACGCGATCAAGTGTGAGTCTGTCTGAGTGGAAAATTCTGGGCTAAAATTGTGTGAACCGATCACCGATCAATAAGTATAGTTTGCATTGCTTCGCAGTTCGCTGCCACGAAGCATAATTTAAGAACTTGTCCACGTGAGATTTTTGCATCTATGGACCTGTTTATTGATTGGTTGATTTTTATTCAAATTGCAGCAATTGCACAGTTTTAAGAGAGGTCTGTGTACGTATTGCCGTGAATTTACGTGGTTTTATCAGTTTTGTCCGTAATGTTCTCAAAAATACCTTGAAACGGTGAGAACCTGTATGACACGTGGTTTTCAACGGATACCCCTAATTTCGGCCTCGTCGTCATTTCCTGATTGCATTTTTTTCCTGGAAAACCCCGTCAAACCCCTCCTAAACTGCCGGCTAACCCCCAGTAATCTTCCCATCTCTCAATCTCATAAGCAGCCTACGAGGCAGCCTCCTAATGTCATCGTCATAATCCTCAATGAGGATTATGAGACTCTCTCACATGCTATCGCTATTCACACAATTGGACGAATAGATTGGAAAATGACTCGCCAGCCGACTAGCAGCACATAACTAAGTTATCTCGCTCGGCGATAACCAATGATCAAAGCGTTCGTCCAGTGGAAAGTCGTCGGATGCAAAGATCAGACAAAGCAGTGCGCTCATCTCGTTCAAAGACCAACCGCTTCGGTTATTTCAACACTCACCCCTATTTCTATAATTCCACCTCAATGACGTTGATCTCGAAATTATAACGTGCTCCAGGACAAATGCGTCGCTCCGGCGGCTACCGTATAATTTACCCACGAGAAAATTAGCCCCTTTCACAAGTGAAATGCAGTCACGCATCTTATTAATGCAAATCATAAGTTTTCCACTGAATTTACGAAGAAAAGCACCATATTTCATGCACTCTAAAAGCACTGGAAGTGGGCGGGGCTTAGATATTACTTGGGAAAGTGCCACTTCTTCCCAGAAAATGGACGAAGAAGTCGTTAAAGCTCAAATAAAAACAAAATAATTATGCAACACGCAAATTCCCAGCAAAACACACAAATTTTCGCAAAAACATTTGTGGGCGGGGCTTAAGGTTTACAGTAGTGTCCGAGTTACCTGCACGTTATGGCTTTCATGGGATGAGGGAATTGTTATAGCAAAATATTTAAGCGAAATATTTTCAATTCGCCGGAAATGCATGGACCTTTTATTTTCCCAGTTAAAAATAACCTTATAGGACGAGTTTTCAGGTTTTCAATCAAAGTGGGCGGGCCATACGGTTCATCGTACGCGATTTCAGTAATAGCTATAAAATAGTGAAAATGGTTCCTTGGAATAGGTAGGACAAAATTTGAGCAGACTCAAAGGTCCATTTTATTCATTTTATTTCAGAGAGTCTCGGTAATGGGCGTGGCTTACCCATCTTGGTTCAATTTCCCGGAGCTGTGCGAGTTATCCCGTCGAAGTAATTTTGCACTGATGGAAAATACCAAGAAGTGTGGAATATGCACCTGGGAAGGGAAACATGGTCGAGCTCTGCAATTGGTCAGTCGGACGAATCGACCAATCGGAGAACTTGGCCCCGCCTATTGTACAACGCTCAACACCCTAGCAAGGGTATTGCAGCCCATAATTCTTAGTTGAATGAAGTGGTAATCAAAAATGTGGGCGGAGCCAATATGATCCATGAAACGTGCTCTATTTTGTTGGGTACGGACAACTCGTCCAAGACCAATGGGTACTGAATTAATTTGCCTATCCCCCAAATCCAAAACGAACCCGCATTCCAAATGATGGCAAAGTCGACGATCCGGGACGAGTTACCGCAGCCTCATTAGACTGAAATTAAATTCCCACCGTGCACCCGAGTTCGGCTAAAATAAGGCAGACGGCCGACATTTCGCCGAAAAAAGTGACCTTTTCCGAAATTTCGTCCAGCAATGCAATTTCGTAGGACCCCCGGCTGGCTTTCTTCGAACTCATCACCGGCGCGATTACTGTAACAGCAGGCATGATTCTGCAATTGCACGCGCCACAAGGCAATTTTCTCGCTTACATATGCGCGCATGGCCGGAAGCAACCTCAGCCGAAAACAAGCATTTAGCCGAAAGATTAGACGTGCTAATGAGTCTTCTTCACGAGGAACACTAACAAATTAGCCGGACAACTAGCACAAGCAGCACATCCCCAGCGAGTAAATGTTCACCTCGCTGATATCTCGATGAACCTGCAGAAACAGCTGCTGTCATGTCACCTTGGCAACTAATTCATCGCATCTCTGCTTGGTATTTAGGGTAGCATTAGGCGTCTGATCCCTTTAACACCCCAAAGATTCTAGGAAAATCTGTTGTGTTTTGCCACATCCCTGACGTGTTGCAAAAGTCAATATCATCGAGAGAGCGCAGAGAAAAAAGCGCCGGAGAAAAAAGCGAACAGATAGACGGCCCATTGCAAAAGTTTATAGAAAAACTGGGGAAGAGCACGTCTCGGCAAGAAAAAAAGACCCATTAGAATTTTACAACCACGAATAAAAACGTGCCGCAGCGTGCAGATAATTCTTTGTAGAAGATCAGCAAAAACATGCTCCAGCGCCAACATGCTGACCTATGGCTAACATAAGAAGAGGATATTTCTTATACCAAGTTTCTTATAGCAGGTTAGGTAGGAAATCTCGGAAAATACCTCAACGAAAAAAAAACTGCTCACTGCGACACTCACAGGCCAACAAACTCCTCCCAGAATTTCGAACCATTTCTGTAATTTGGTCGCACGATGGATAATACCTGACCCACGGCTAACAGGTGGTCGCACAGTAGACGAAATTTGTATGTCAGATGAGACCGGAATTTTTGTAGAATGCAAAATTTGTGAATAAAACCTAATTACAATACGAATGGCATTGAAATGTTGGTCTTAGAGCTTTGATGCTTTTCTACAACTGCAGACGATACTTCAAATCGTATACTTTTTACAAGACCAGCAAAAACATGCTCCAGCGCCAATGTGCTGACCTATGGCTAACATCAGAGGGCGGGTAATTTTTTATAGCACGTTAGATAGAACACCTCTGGAAATACCTAAACACACGAAAAACTGCTGACTGCGACACTCATACGCTAACAAACTGCTTCTAGAATTTCGAACCATTTCGCAATTTTCCCGCTCCATGGCTAAAATCTGACCTACGGCTAACCGCACTGCTCACTTCATTTGTACGCCGGATGAAACCGGAATTTTTTTCTGCAATCAGCAGAAATTGTAAATGACACCTAATTACAATATGAATGGCATAGAAATGTTGCTTTTAGAGCTTTGATGTTTTTCTGCAATTGCAGACAATGCGTAAAAAAGATTCAATGGTACACTTCCTGAACCTATGACGACAGAGTAAAATTCCTAAGTAACCAGTTAGCTATTTTATCGATTGGTTGATCCATTATAGGTGACCCCCTAAGTTTCCTTCCACTGGGTCTTTTTTTTTTCACCGCAAAGGATCATTTCTGCAATTGCGGACTTGCAAAAAACCACAGCAGCTGTCTCAACTTCCAAGCCAGGAACTCCGTCTTGTTGCCCTTGTCAGAGATCGAGTGCCTTACTGCAATTGCGGACTTGACAGAAATCACGCATGATTTCCCTCCAGTCCACCGAGTCCGAGGTATTTCTTCCATTCCAGAGATTCCGTAGACACGATGGTATTTTTCTGCATTTGCAGACTTCACGCAAAAACATCCCAGCGTGCACGAAACCATTCAATGCTGCAATAATCTGGTATCACATATGTTTGGCAGTATGCCAGGGATGCTGGACTTTGTCCGCAATTGCAGAAAACAACACCAGAAATCGTCGCTCGGATTCGCTGGGGTTGTTTCTCCCGCAATTGCAGAAAACACCAAAAATCGTTGTTTATACTCGATATGACAAGTATGTACTGCATTTCGGGATGAGGACAGCCCAAGTTAGTGACATGCACGAGACAACTCGTCCACTCGTCCACAGTCGGGTCATGTTGCCCGGCCCGCGGCCTAGTGCGGAGGAATTGTCCCGTGGGACGAAAATTGGCCTCATTTTGCGAAGAGCGCGCACCACCGCGGCTCTCTACCCTCGTAATGACGAACAAAAACACTTCTCACGAGGAAGTTCTGGATTGGTGATGACGTCATCACGTCAGACTGCTGCTAGGCAACCCTAGCACTTGGTCGCTAGCTGATTATCAGTATTTAACACCATTTTGAGCGTATAATCAGCTGTTCATGGAACACCACTACAATAAGGGCAAATTACCACAGTTGAAGGACGTTACGTGAATACAGCAGCAATCAGAAAGTAGTACACGTCAAGTATGGCGGTCCCGTCGAGAAAAAGAGAGGGAAAAGAAAAAAACGACATGGAAAAACATGTCCAAACTGGATAAATTCATCCAAACCTGGTTAAATATCGGATCACGTCCACGCTTGATCTCTGACGTTTGTTCCTTGCCCGTTTTCAAGCCCGGTATCGCCACTTTGCACATTGCCATCATTTCCAAATCCGGCTTTAGTTGTCCAGCCAGCGCTGAAACGCAAAATTACACAATTTGGAGAAAAAATCCCTAACACATCAATGATTTCACAGATTTCTGCTCGCTCTCCCTAAGATTTTGTGTGTTTTTGCGTTCGACGCTGTTGAAACGTCGTATACTTATGCATTATTCAGTGACACAGACTAGTAGCGCTGTGGTTCCTTGGTGTGCGGCGTCGCATAAAAAGTTGTGCAACATCGCGTCAGTCGGATTTTTGACGACTTCTTGGCCAAAGTGGGGTTAGGTTGACGCTTTTGACTAACGAAGGCTGAAGGGTAACTGCCGTGAAGGCAGAGATGATGAAAAATCTCTTCTCACGAGGGGAAAATTTTTTGACCTACCGATCGATAAATCGGAACTTAGAGGATTTGAGAGAATTTCAATGAGAAGGGAAAGAATCCTGTAGAGTGTTTTCTCTACTTGCGTCAAGGAAAAAATCCAGAAAAACTCTAGAGCCCGGGGCTCCAGCCAACCTGAGATTTTTTCATCGCCCCCGTGGAATCCGTAATATCCGTAGATACGACTATTTCTGGCAAATCCTCCATCAGATATTCCGCCGAGTGAATAACTCAAATCGCACGTGCGTAATTCAAGCGCCGCACACACCGCTGTACCCTGGCATTGGCCTTTCATCAACCTATATACACTCTTATTATTGCCCACCTAGGCGTACCAAGGTCTAGATGCAATACTGAGATTACTCGGGGTAAACTTGTTGACACCCTGTTAACGAAGGGTAGAGTTGTGTGGTGTTAACAGGTATATCGTGGGTAATCACAATGATGCATGCGGCGCTAGGTCACTTTATGGCAAAACCTAGACTTATAAAGGTTTGGACGGTACTGAAAACTACATTAGAGACTGAATAAAAATCGAATATTGTATTCAATTTTATAAATAATTCAGAAACCCATTCAAATATTCGACGCAGAAGGCAACATGAAGCGATTCAGAATGTTACGGATTCATTAAAAACAATGGAACCATCTGGTTACCATATTTGTGCGGTCTCCCGTGAAAATTCCCATGAAAAATCGAAATTCTGCGTAACTCGTGTACTCCCAGAACAATTACTTCACTTTGTATGAATATCGGCCAATTTCCAGGTATATTACAAGTGGATATTACAAGTTAGGTATAGAGTAAATCTCAGTAATTTTCCTGCCTAACTCCATACAAATTGTCATGAATTTCAGACATTGCTGGTAGAGAATCACCAGAGCACTTGAATTAGCCTTCTCGACCAAACGCTGGAGTGCAGGCAATGCGAAAAAAACGCCTGTACAAAAAATGCAAATCGATTAACAGCCCACATCCAACGAAGGTTCGCAAGTCTCACAGTCAGCAATATCTGGGTAATTAGTTGCTGACTAGAGCGTTGCTCTCAGAATTTTTCTTAGGAAATTTTCAAGCAATCTGGTCATCTCTAATTTATGAAGTTCAGCCGAGTATTTCAATTTTTTGTTGGCCCGATCAAAACACTGTAACTGATCTACATAATAGCTATGGTTAACTTCATCTGGATCTGAGCCTGAGATTACCCATTGAGATTACCCATGGTAGATGTGTTGACTGCAGTGTTATCGACGGGTAAACTTGTGTGGTATGAACGCGTTAATCTCGGGTAGTCTCAACAATGCATGTGGCTTCTTCTTCTTCGTTGAGATTACCCATGGTAGGTATGTCGAGGCTCGCGTTATCAATGGGTAAATTTGTGCGGTGTTGACACGTTCACACTGGGTAATCCCAATGAAGCCCTTCTAAAGTCCCAGACTCACTAAAGATCCAGGGACTGCCAAGGAATAGAAATTTCAAGGTAAAGCCGTTAAAGTATTATTTCCTATCCCTCATGGGCAAAAGAGCCAGGTAAGGGTTACGAAAAGAGTCAACTCTGGTTACGCGGTTATCCTTGACAATTAACAAACCTTTTAGGATGAAACTTATTCCCAAGCATCCATCATCTTGAGGTACAAGTCTCATAGTGGATTCCGGTCAGGGTCAGATCCAAAAGCCGGATTCGGGATCGAATACCTTACCAGTACAGTAATTCTCTGGTAGAGGTTGACCCTGGCTTTAAGGGAGCTCATGAAGTCAGGATTCTCCTCAGCCAGAATGTCAGGAAGCATGGATTATAAGGAATCCGGCTCGAGGAGGAGCAATACATGGGAAATTCCTGAATTTGAGGAGTATTTTTGAACTGATACCAATTTTTCCTTATACTGTACCCTTCCATAGTCCCACTCCCGCCCCCCCCCCCCC
>JARK01001399.1:52638-63973 GCA_000688135.1 Ancylostoma ceylanicum | reverse complement strand
CTTTCCCCCCCCCCCCCCCGGTTGTGTACGGGGCTCCAAATCCCTGTCAGCGCTTCCGAGGATTTGAGCCAGCTGAGCGGGACACAGAGATCGATCACATACGGGACATGGTGACCTTACTGGCTCAAAAATTCATTCACACATCCACGTTTTTTGATAAATAGAGTCAAAACCGGGACATGAACCCTTCGGACTCAGCATTCGGGCCATCGATATCCCAAGCACTTCAAATCGAGAATTTCGTTAAAGCCTCGGAGCACTTCTTGTGCACTTGTCCGCCATCACAGGGTCACGAGAGATGATTGGCACTCAAAATTGAATAGTGAAAGTACAAGCAGCTTCTCTACATGCTTGATAGCAAATTTGCTTGACTGCGGGTGTTTGAGAGGCTAAAGATCTGGGATTTCCCATGAGGGGTTTATCGGAGGGTCCGAATCTGGGATCTGAAACATCAAGGACCACAATTTCGATGGCATAGGTGCCATTGGGAGGAACGGGGTTCATTTCTGGTCAACTTAGGGACCACTTGGGATAAAGTTCCCTTGGGGAAATGGCTTGGGTAACCCTTTGTGCGTAATCGACCAAGATCTTCCCATATGGACCAAGAAGTGTAGATCCTGACCTGTTAGGTACCAAGAGGTTGAATCCTCAAGAAGTTCTTATTCGGTGTTTTTGTACTTCTGCAGAATCTCTTGGGTTCACCGTAGACCTTGGATCCTGGCCTCCCAGTATCTAGGGAATGTGGACCCCGGATTCTGGGTCATTGGGCATTTTGTGGACTATGTTGCCTGGGTGCTGGATTTTCTTGGTAACCCTGACTTCCAGTGCCTGAATACATCATTGAGATTGCCCAGAATTAACGCGTAGACGCTCTTGCTAGTGCTGGGTAAGCTTGTGATTATTAACACGTTACCCTGGGTAATCTCAATGATGCATGCGGTCCGAAATTGAACCAAAGAAGTTGAGGAGACCCAACGAGTGAAGTGCAAACATAGGTCTCAGGTGGTGTATATATCCATGGTTTACCCAGAAGCGTAAAGGCTAGCAGATGATTAACCCGGAAGTTTATCCAGTACTCATAGCCTTAGTCTGGCTGGGTCGACCTGCTGTACCTCCTTACCCAGGCAGATTTATTTTGTCAATCCGCTGTCTGGATACCCCACTGGCAAAATTTATCCAGAGGTGCCAGAATCCAAGCAGGTGATATTCCAGTGGAGTCCACTAACCCTTAAGATCTTTCGTTTGACCCTGTTGAGTGAAAGAAAGCCATTGGTGTCTGGATACCTAAATCTTTCCAGACGTGCCGGAACCCTATCGCTTGATGGCCCAGTAGAGTCTGTCAACCCCTCAGATCATTCGTTTAACCCTGGTGGGTAAAACAAACCCATCATCTATGGGCATGGCTCCTTTCCTAGACTTAAAGCCTATTTTGTAGCCAAGGGACCTGGTCCAAGAGGCCAAGCTAATCCAAAGCCATATGATCCCGTCAGAACTGAGAAATTCTATTGCAAACCCTGTTTTCACACTATTTCGACACCAAGACCCAGAATCCTTCCATTTCAGGATCGACCGTGAACGTCAGCGCCTTCAGCACGAGGTGATCGAGCTGACCGCCACCATCGATCAAGTGCAAAAGGACAAGGTACGTACTACTCGTCCTTTTATGGAGCACTTCTTTCTCTGCTTCTCTTCATTCTCAACTGTGTCTCATTTCTCTCACTTCTCTATTTTTTGCTCCATTTTCTCCATATTCCATCGTTTCATCTGCTCTAATTGTCCTATTTGAAGCTTTTGAGACCATTTGGTGCTGAAGTCGGAATCAGGCACAGGCACAGAGAGACTAAAGTTATTGAGCCCTGAGGATTAGCCATCACCAGCCGGCCGAGCAAACCACGCAACCACGGACGGGCTTAATGGTGTCGGCGCTATTTGTCTAGCAGTTAGTCTGGTGGGAAATGGGGCACTCACTTAGCTTCTTCCAGAATTTTCCCGGAAAATTCCACATTTCCACGATTTTTCCTGGCCAGAATAGCAGCACAATCCTGTAGCTGCCTAATTAATCATTTATTTTGGGACACTGCAAGCTATACGATGCTATCTGTCCATTTTCCCAGCCAGGCAAATCTTATTCCTTCGAATAGGATATATAAACACAGATGGAAACCAAAAATCTCCACTACAGTAACCCCACAACATTTGAACTAATAAAATCTCCCGCCCAATTTTCGCCAGCCAGACATTCCGCAAATCCATGTATGCAACAAACAACGGCAAAAATTTGATTTTCGCGCCAAACACGACATTTTTGAATCGGATTAAAACGCGGAAGAACACGTTTTGACCGGGAAACCAGCTCGCATCTCTGGTGCCGGGCACCAAAAATCAATTATCGATCGGGAAAAAGCGAACACTCCGTGATTTGCAAGTTTCATTTTTCCGCCGCCGCCATAGCCACTTCAACAGCGCAAACAACGCCGATCGGTAGAGCTTCGCGGTGCGCATCTCCGACAAATCGCGTTCCTTGGCGCACGACTGTTCAGCGACGTGATCTACATGGATCGATATCGATCAATAAATGGATTAAGAGCCTACAAAGCGCTTTCTGCTCTGGGAAGATTTGGATTTGGAGCGCTAACGGGCCTAAATAAGCACATAGTTACGAATAAAGCATAGGTTTTCAAGGGACTCCCTAGCAATTTCTTGTAAACTAGGAGTTATTTACTAGTAATTAGTAGTTGCTCATAGCTGTTATGTAAATAAATCCTCTTTGCTGCGCATAACGGGACAAACATTAGAAATCAGTAGACATACGTAACAATTATAGTTGTTTTCACGTATGGAAAAACAAATTATCGCCTACATTTCTATTCTGCTATGGGATGAATAGGAACAAAAATTTTGAGGCTTCAATCTCTATTCAACTAAGAAAAGTCAAATACCTACATTTTCAATCAAAAAAGGGAGAAACCAATGAGTGAAATTTGGATACTGTAAGAAAAAAGCGCGTTATTCTAAAGACATTTCTATTCGGTGAAGGAGGAAGCATTCTGGAATTTTCCCTTCTGATCCGTGCCTTGTCCTGGTCAGTGTACTGACAAACTCATGAAGAAATTCAGTTGGCCCTTCCGTATAGGTATTACTGTTAAATGGACCCTTTACCAGTGCGCGGACGCAATTGCAGACCAGGGAAACTCCATAAATGACGCCTAGTTTTGCCCGCTAAGCATACCCATGACCTGAGGGCACAAATTGCCTGAACACGTCAGACCCAGAAGGAAACTTCTAGATCCCACGTGGAAAATTTCGTGCACTTGTTTATGTCTGTCGTCTTGACATGTTCTTACGCGTCTAATGAACTCGGACAACTCGTCCCCGGGGCTCTACGCGCCCAAATTCCAATTAAACCCAATGGCACTTTAAACAAACAGGTGTCTGCGCTATGTAGTGCATATCCGTCACTTAATTGCACATGCCGGCTGGCTGTCAGTTGCGGGGGCGCACGGGATGTGCGGGCCATGTGTTTGTCGTAAAAAAGAGCGACATTCGCCTGGGAGGTGTAGGTTTGGGGGAGTTTTCCTACGGAAATCAATAAGATGTGACCTACTTTTCGAAGAACACCTCAGCAGTTTCTAGAACTTCCCAAAAGAACACCTCAAGACCCGACGCGGCCGAAGTATGTACTCAATCGGCAGCGGCTCAACGCGTCAAAACCTCTCTCAGCTTTTCTCGCCTGTACGTGACAACTTTCACAAGGCAGCAGCCGCGTTCACAAACAAACGCGCACAAGTTCGCAAACCTCTAGCCACCAGCGCTTCACCCCATCCTGAAGTCGACCGGCATAAATCAACATCCGCTTGAACCCGCGAGGCGATGGGGCATGATTTAGCGCTGGAGCGCGAAACGCATCAAACAAACACGAAAACATGTCCCCCTAAGTGACTATTATGGCAGCGCCAAAAAGTGCAACCGGGCTAGTTTTGACGCATCTGGCCTTCTTTAATCTCTGATTCCAGAAATTTGTGTTCAAAACCACACTTTCCCAACATCCAAAACAATACTGGACTATAGACCTTCAACGAGGGGAAATTTTTTGGCAGCAGGGAATGTAAAGAGCGCCCGCGAACAACTGTCACTGATTAATGGACGGGTTTTTTTTTTCACAGAAGAAAACATTTGCAGAAATGCACCTCCATTTTACAGCGTGAACATTTTTTGGTGGTTGGTGGTGGTGTGGACGAGTTCACCCACCACCTTTTCTACTTACTGACAGGTTTACACAAAGCAAGCAGCGTTAGCTGCCACAGATGACTTGTAAAAACTTGTTGACAAGTAAGCGGGCATCTGTCACTGTTCGCATTTGATTAATGTGAATTATGCGAGAGGCGTAGTGACTCGCAGTAACTGTAATAATATTGACATTAGTAGAAAAGTGCGCTCTACTGCAAAAGCCTGACCCAAGGGTAATAAGTCAGCGAAAACTGATTTTTTTTCATTTTTTATTGCGAACTTTTTAAAAATCAATGGAGAAATGCCTAGGAGACTTGTGTGAAATACCATAGATGCACTAATCCATCCTTCTGTCGTATTTTCGCATGCATCATACGTAACTGCACAAATGCGCACCAAAAGAAAATCAAATGTGACTTTTGCACTAGGGATCAATTAGAAAAAAGCATTTGCCCTACAATTACCTGTAGTACATGGGTACTATGCCTCCATCCTTTTCACTCAATACATTGTGACCTTCTCCATACGAAAAATATTGTACTGATCAAGTACTCTAAAGTCTAATGGTCTTACGTTGTCATAGTAACCTAACTGCTTTGTACGGTTACATTCAAAAAAAATTGTGGGACAACCACACTAGAAAGGTCGCACTTCTTCCTAGATGAATTACAGGTACAATTCTGAGTAATTTGATGCCCTTGGCGCGTGATTTGTCGCTAATAATTTGACCTACTATCAAGCAGGGATCAAGCAGTGAATAGTCCATGCTAGTATATGAGGATGAAGTCGCGATATTCTAGAATAATCTATTAGTTTGTATTTCTGTATTTAGTTTGAAAGAAAGTGAGCTTTTGAGAGGAGTTACAGCCCGTTTCAAATTAATTGGTAGATGGTGTGCGCGGCGTCATGGCGTTGCGGCCTGCGAAGCGCGGCGGGACCCAAACGAAGGGTACGGTAAGAGCGGCGCGCACCACCAGCCAATTCACGCTACACAGGCTGTAGTGGTTCAGCATGGATTTTTTTAACTGGAAAAAAGAAAAATATGAAGGAAAATTGCTAAGCGGTAAACAGAATGACCTCTGCTGCTCCAAAAAATAGTGTGTACTTTCTCATATATAGTCCGTTAGCCCGGAACGTGCACAAGTGGTGACTTTGTCCGCAATTGCAGCCGCAGTGGTATCGGCCGGCAGATCGGCCGGTTAGGTCAGAAACAGTATCGAAACATCAAAATGAAAGGAATCACATCATCTTCATGCCAGAAACAGATCAAAACTGACAAAAGAAAGTGTAAAAATGGATCGGAAATCCGATCGGCCGGCCGAAACTGCTGCGGCTGCAATTGCGGACAAAGTCACCACTAGTGCACGTTCTGGGCTAACAGACTGCACCTCACCCATAACCCATAAACAAGCAAATACCACCGTACCTCCATGTCCGGCAGCCAGATAGCTAGCCGGCCACTTCCGCTTGTCCTCCTCCCACACGCACACACAGAGAGAATCACGTGCTATTGTTTACGGATGCGGCGCCATAATCGTCGCGAAGAATTCCAGGGACTCGCGGGAGTACGTCCGATGACAACACACAGCTAAAATGACACCTGCCAATACCAAGAGTCACAGAAATTGGCGTCAATTAATGCGCGCCTACCGCAGTGCCTACGCGCCGCAAACGCAGTCGCGCACGCCAACACGCAACTCAACACCGCTGAAACCGGCTGTTTTTCGCTCGTTTTAAAAGCATAATAACAGCGCGTTGCGTGTGGAAAAGTGCTATATAAGCGTTTGTATACATGTTTAGTGGACAGCTCGTGTTTCTTTGGATATACACACACATACATATCCAACGTGCCAGCCGTTGCTTGCTGGCTGTCGGCAGCGCGGCGACGACGACGCCCGTCGGATATGGTGTCGGTGTAAAGCGCAGGCGGCATTCTTACACTATACGGACAGCTCAGCGCCTCAAAAACAGCCCACACACTTACGCCAGCCACCTCAACTACCTCACACGACCCGTACGACTATGACTTGGTCGAGTGGTTGAGGGATCGGCAAAAAAATGTGTTGAGAAGAGGTGAAATCGGACAATACAGGTCAAAATCCGAAAAATGGGGAAAAATCTCTTTAGATGCAAAGGAAGAAAACGCGCTCCGGCCAACCATTTCAATAGGTTTGGTTCGCACCAGGCAGTTTGGTTCGCGCCAGGCATTTTCTGCAATTGCACCACCGTAAAACTTTACGATTCATTTCGGCAAATCGTTTCCACTGCGTTCGCAAAGAGCTATTATTTACGTGTTAGTGCCAGTAATACTCTGTAAATACAGCTTATGGGTAGTGCCTGAGTGGTCCTAGATAGAAAACTCGGATTACGGTGGAAGAGTCCTTTAAGCGATGTGACCTTTCAGCTGCCTTTAGCATCGTCACGTTTTTAGCTTCCTTTTTTTCAGTAAATCTTGGCATTTCATCACAAACCTGTAAAGCATATCCTTGTTTGATGTCAAATTAGTCATTTCCTATTTTGTGTTGTTTTTTTAAGAGGCCAAAATTTTGAGTTTTGGGTTCTTTTTCCCAGAAAAGGTGGTCCTCCACTTTCTATAACTGGTTTTGCGGATACTGCAATTCCTAGAACTCTCCCCTAATTAGCTTCACTCCTGATAGTATAAAAAAATACTCCTGTTGTCGAGGCTCACAGCAGCCGCTGCACCACACGCAACGCGGCACTCTGATTGTCTGCGCATCCACACATTTCACTTTTATCGTCTTCCTTATTCTTGTCAGATCCTCTTGATTCCTGTCTTGACCTGTCCAAACAGGTTGTGAGACATGATTGCATCGGCCAAGTGTACTGGGTTTCCTGTATTTGTAGAATACAGAACTGTTTTTCCGGCCAACCTTTTTTTCTCTTCCTTCTTCTCCATTTTACTCTTTCCCACCCTCTCTGCTCACTTCTTTTTTCTTAACATGAAATATGATAGCTCACCTCAAAAGAACACTCATTTTAGCACGCCGCTGAGAAGGCCGCTGAACGATTCGAGGCCCAGACCATCGAGCTATCCAACAAGGTAAGCGCTTACCCACTTCGCTTCACTAGGGTTACCACTTGTAATTGCCATAATTTAGGTCGAAGACCTGAACAGACATGTGAACGACCTCGCCCAGCAACGCCAGCGCCTTCAGGCTGAAAACAACGACCTCCTCAAGGTCTGTCTGTCTCTTTCTCGACATACTTCCTTATAATTATCGTCTGGTAATAATACTTCCTTATAATTATCGTGTAGTAATAACTCATACGTCTAGTTTGCTAGCTCTCATTACGAATTATTAATTGCGCATCGCTCCGTAACAAATTATATTCGTTGTTTTTTCCGGGACCCATAATATGCGGCGCTGAAGCGTGAAATCTCGTCGCAATAATCTTCATTCATATTTCCGCTCTGAATCACTGCCCAGTTATTCTGGGGATGTTATGTTATCGGGATAGCACGGAATTAATCCTAAACGGATGTTGTCAACCAGAAGCAAGAATATCGCTAAGCAGAAGCAAAAACAAGCTAGTAATTGAAGGATTCCCTAAGTGGGGATCTCATTTCTGCACATTTTTGGATGATATTTTAGCAGACAGGGTTGTTAGACGAGGCTCAAGTCTGAAAACGTACGGTGGGCGTCGATGCAGTGACCCTTCCGCGACCTCGAAAAGCACGCGGCGCGACCGCGTCGCTCACGATGGAGTCATCACCGCAGTGGCGGATCTGGGTTTTCTCGATAGTTGTTCATCATATTCGATGTTAACTAGTGAAAAGACTGACCAACTATCAAGAAAACCCCTTAGTTTGTTGTTCCGGAGAGGATTCCTACAATGTGGGCGACGCGGTCGCGCCGCGTGCTTTTCGAGACCGCGGAAAGACCACTGCCACCAACGCCAACTGTAGTGTATTGAAAGGCTCATTTTTTTGGAACGTAATATCCGAGAATATTCCTGGAAACACATAGAAGAATTGATTTTTCATCCCTCCACAAAAAAAAAACTCCACTAGATTTTTATCCTTCCATAGTATGATTCATTTTCCAGCGAAAAGAAAAACATGGAAAATGTCTTTAAGTTTTTCTTTTTTGAGTCCTTAGCTTAATTATTTTGTTGTTCAAGCCTTTCTTGAGATTTTTTTTTTGATTTCTTGAAATTTCTCTTCTGCAAATACCTTAAACTAGCTCTGACGTAACCATGAACCTGGAAAATCTTGCAGCCGACTGTGAGAAAATCAGATTTGATGACGACATGTTTTTGCACTAATGCAGTTTGTCCTCATAGGTAATCACATCTGAAGTGACATCATGCGAAAAAAAAGTGCGGCTGCTTGTTTAGGTCCTGGAAATCAAGGAACTTACCTTTATCCATACGGAAAATCTACTCTAAGCGGCTTCTTTTCAATTCCCATTACTTTTAGTGCTTTTTTGGTTTAATGATGTTATAATACCAGAGGAGCTAGTCTGATCTCATAGCGGATAAACACCTCTGAGTAAATACTGTGCGTTTAGCGAAATAAAGAAGAAGATTAAGCAAATAAAATCCCCCTCTTTCTCGCACATGATTACTTTGATTTCCTTCCAAATATTTGCACGCCTCCATATGTTTTTCATAAGCTTTTCAAGTTAAGTATACAGTGTGTTTATCTGTTCGCCTCCTATTGCGCACAAAGCACCAAATCGCGGGGGCACGAAGGCCGACATCGCGCTGCGGAAAAACGCACGTCATTCCGGTTTGATGCCGTTGAGCATGAAGCGCTGCGCAGCGCCATTCGTTTGGTGAAGAGCACCGAACACACCAGAACAAACACGCGCCTGCGCGCCACTTCAGACTCGGCTACAGATTCCGGCGCCGATCCATGCGCATCTTGTGATTATTGATCAGCCGCGTAGGGCTCAGGGCTCATATCCGAGAGGTGATCCCGTGTTGTTTCAGGAGGTTCACGACCAGAAGGTACAACTCGACAACCTGCAACACGTCAAATACACTCTTGCCCAACAACTCGAGGAGGCTAGACGCCGTCTGGAGGATGCGGAGAGGGTGAGCCGTTGTCTTCCTGGCGTAATGTGTGCGGTTACGGACATCTGGCGAAAGCTGCATTGAATGGTATATTTTATGGGTAAGAATAATGCCTGTCACACCCTGGCAGAGTAGAGTTCACAAAAAAAATTGGTGGGTCATTGGTAGGGATCTATTTATACTGGGTTTCCTACCCTGGGTTTGTGAAGCTGCGGTAGCTTGGATTTTGCATAATATTCGCTTGCAATCAAAGCCGCTAAAGGAGTGGTCTTCATAATATGGCTATCGATCGCGACTTCGTCCAAAACGCATTGAGATCATGGTGAAGGCTCATTTTGTGCATATTGCGTTTATTATGCGGTTCCTTTGCAACTAACCCAACTTGCCATAGGTGGTTTTGTATGGACGTAGATTTTCAGATGCCTTGATTTTTCCACATTTTCTAGCTTTTATGGTAAGAGCACTATAGACTTCTATGCAATTCTGCAATACTTTTTTGATTGAGGCATAAGAACACCACTAATCTGAAGTTTTCCATTGTGTTTGCATTCCTTCTCGCTATCCAGAACGAGTGTGTTATAGTGTTGATATATGGGAAAGCCGCAAAAGTGAGGCTTAGCGTTATTTATGGCGATTTTGGACGATGCTGGCAATAGGAGACGCACGCGCTGGCGTCAAGGTGTCCATTTTCACACTTCCCGCCATCGTAAATCGCCTCCTTAATTGGCGCGAAATCCAAGAGCACCGTTGCCGGGGAGAGTGAGGATAAACTTTGGTTTTAGCCAAAGAGAGTGAGGGATTAAAAGGACATTATTCATGTTGGGTTGGGTTTTGGTAACAGGTAACCTTGTTTTACTAGGATTTGTTGCTGTTGTTGGTGACAGCATCATTAGCTTAGGGTGACAGCGTCTTTAGCTGTCTTTTCGATGAATTGTACCACATTCTGTGCAATTTCAGACGAGGCATAAGCTCTACGGGCTTCGCTATTCAATATTTTGATTTGGGCACTGTCCACGCAATGCAGTTGAATGACAGTTGGGTAGTTTATGCGCTCTGATGCCAATTTTGGTTTAGTGTTGGTCCTGCCGCGACCACATACTGATGAATCTTCACATACACACTTTTTACCACCGTAGCCTTAGACGTTGAAGAATTTGTCCATTGTTGTGTCTGATGTTTGGCTACAGAGCGCTATACCTGGAGAGGGCGGCGTCCCCAAGCTCTACGATTGGTCAATTCACGCCACTGACCAATCGTACAGCTCGGACCCGCCACTTTTTCCAGGTTTAACGCGCCACACGCCTGATGTTTATGTAGATGCTTCAGCTGTAAAGGCTGTGGTACTTGGTGTGACAACACCAGACACATGTGTGTCACATTATTCGATGCCTATCGTTGCGGGGGCAATGATGGCTTCTTTGAAGCCTTCTGTGCCACAAACTTTTATTTAAAAAATTGATGACTTTTCGCTGAGTTTTGGGGCAATACCCCACCTCCAGAGGCCTAGAATCCCTAATGAAAATGAGTTCTTATTGTCAAATTAGGGTAAAACGTTTTGGATCAAATTACTGCTGTCCCACACAAATAATCATCAACTTATGTAAACGTCGCGGATGTTTTGCGCGTCAAATTACATCTACTCGAGATGAGTCGTGAAAAAGCGACGAGGATTACATTTCATGTAGATGCGTCTAGCGAATAGGGAATAATAAGAATCACATTGGTATGCAAGACTGAATTCATCTCGTCATAGTACATTAATTATACGCGGTTTCGAGAAAGATGTCATGTTTTGTTCAGCTGTGATCCTTGCCAGGGGTGCACACGACACCAGGAGACGTCCATCAGCTTTGTTATGCAGTGTAGAGCAGTGTTATGATGAGTGACGCCATTGTGAACGAACGAGCGCTATTCTTGGTGTTTCCACTCGTGCATGAAAAATCAGGAAGTGACGAAGCATAGCGGGGTGCGGATTGAGTCAAAACATTAAGCTGTGAGAGTGTTTGCAAGATCCGGAGTCGCTTGAGCACGTGCTGGTTGTGCACGGTGCTTGTGGAAGAGGGGGGGG
>JARK01001399.1:39377-52485 GCA_000688135.1 Ancylostoma ceylanicum | reverse complement strand
GGGGGGGGGGGGGGTGGCAGGGTATGGTTCAGTGATTCTTGGTTTGATGTTTGTAGTGATTAGGTGGTTGCAGATGTCACCAGCCGCAGCCATTTGTCCGCAAATGCACAAGTTTCCTTTTTTGGCAGTTTCCTTAATCATCCTCACTTCTTCAGGAACGCTCGCAGCTCCAGTCGCAACTGCACCAAGTGCAGCTCGAGCTCGACTCCGTCCGCACCGCTCTGGATGAGGAGTCCGTTGCTCGCTCTGATGCCGAGCACAAGCTCAACCTTGCCAACACTGAAATCACTCAGTGGAAGAGCAAGTTCGACGCTGAGGTGAGCTTCAGGATCCACTAGGCCTTCCATGGATATGCTGACTAGGAAAAAATCCTTCAGGTTGCTCTCCACCACGAGGAAGTCGAGGATCTGCGCAAGAAGATGCTGCAGAAGCAGGCTGAATACGAGGAGCAGATCGAGATCATGCTCCAGAAGATCAGCCAGCTTGAGAAGGCCAAGAGCCGACTCCAATCCGAGGTTGAAGTGCTGATTGTGGACTTGGAGAAGGCCCAGAACACCATCGCCATCCTCGAGAGAGCAAAGGAGCAGCTTGAGAAGCAATGCGCGGAACTCAAGGTGAGTTACCCAAGAGGAATATACTACGGGTGGGGTAATTTGACCGTGCCATAGGTACGTATCGACGAACTCAATGTGGAATTGGAAGCTGCGCAACGCGAACTCCGCGCCGCCAACGCCGAACTGCAGAAGATGAAGCATCTGTACGAAAAGGCCGTTGAACAGAAGGAAGCCCTTGCCAGAGAGAACAAGAAGCTCCACGGTTAGGATTCTTAGTTCCAGATAATCGGTTATTTGTCCCCATTTTGGGTCATGCCTCATTGAAATTTTCTTCCAGACGAGCTTCACGAGGCTAAGGAGGCTCTTGCTGATGCTAACCGCAAACTGCACGAGCTTGACCTGGAGAATGCCCGTCTTGCTGGTGAGATCCGTGAGCTGCAGACTGCCCTCAAGGTACTTAACAATGCATGATGCCCTTTAGAAGTTACATAGATGAGGCCAATTAGGGCGTAATTGCACACTTTCTCTATAATTACCACTTAAGGAAGCCGATGCTCAACGCCGTGACGCCGAAAACCGTGCCCAGAGGGCTCTTGCCGAGCTCCAGGCTCTTCGCATTGAAATGGAACGCAGACTACAGGAGAAGGTACAGTGAATGGTGGTAGTTTAGATCCTAGAAGGGATATTATGGATTTCCTTATAGGAAGAAGAAATGGAAGCCCTCCGCAAGAACATGCAGTTCGAGATCGACCGCTTGACCGCTGCTTTGGCTGATGCTGAGGCCCGCATGAAGGTAAAATATGGTTGAGATCCCAATTTTGGGGGATTTCCGGTGTATTCGTGGATTTTGAGGGAGGATTTCCATTTTAGGCTGAGATCTCCCGCCTCAAGAAGAAGTACCAGGCCGAGATTGCCGAACTCGAAATGACCGTCGACAACCTGAACCGCGCCAACATTGAAGCCCAGAAGACGATCAAGAAACAATCCGAGCAGCTCAAAATTCTCCAGGCCACCCTCGAAGACACCCAGCGCCAACTCCAGCAAGTTCTCGACCAATACGCCCTCGCCCAGCGCAAGGTGAGGGATTTTTTTGTGGATTTTTTGGTGTTTTCCTTAATTGACTGCACATTCTCGAATGTTCGGCTTGTTTTTGCACTGCTGAGCTTTGCCTTTCGAGCTATGTGTAATGCTAACGTTCATTTCTCCTGCCAGCCTACGGTATTCAGCGTAAATTGTGGGTGGCATCCAGTCAGCTGACGCATTTTTTGAATACGCTTATAAATCACCGACGCGGAGTTACCGACATGGTTGTAAAATGACGCATCATCACCAGTTTGCAAAAACATCGACTACTGTGCATCCAGCCGGGTGCGTGGGTGGAACTGACTTTCCCTGGATTTGAATTTTTCATTTTCAAGGTTGCCGCCCTTTCCGCCGAACTCGAAGAGGCCAAGACCGCTCTTGACAACGCCATCCGTGCACGCAAACAGGCCGAGATCGACCTCGAGGAAGCCAACGGACGTATCGCCGACCTCACCGCCATCAACAACAACCTCACCTCGATCAAGAACAAGCTCGAAACCGAACTCTCAACTGTCCAGGCCGATCTTGATGAGGTTTGTTGTGGATTTACCTGATCCTACTTGGTACAGGGGTCAAAATGTTGTCGTTTAGGTTACCAAGGAACTGCACGCCGCCGACGAGCGCGCCAACCGCGCTCTTGCCGATGCTGCTCGTGCCGTTGAACAACTGCATGAGGAACAGGAACACTCGATGAAGATTGACGCCCTCCGCAAGTCTCTCGAAGAACAGGCAAGGGATTCATGGCCGGAATTACCCTGTAGACGTCAAATGTACTCACGAGCTCAAACGGTTGGCATTTCAGGTGAAACAACTGCAAGTACAGATCCAGGAAGCCGAAGCCGCCGCCCTTCTCGGAGGAAAGCGTGTTATCGCCAAGCTTGAGACCCGTATCCGAGACCTTGAGACCGCCCTCGATGAGGAAACCCGCAGGTAGCGCTGGTTTGGCTGGATTAGAGGCTCTTTTGGAAGTTATAGATCATCTTTTTGAGCGATTTCATTCGTATTTAAATCCAAAATCCAAAAGTTTTCTAGTGAGTCCTGAAATTCCTCCAAACCCCCTTTTTGTACAGACACAAGGAGACCCAGAACGCTCTTCGCAAGAAGGACCGCCGCATCAAGGAAATCCAACAGCTGGTTGATGAGGAGCACAAGAACTTCGTTATGGCCCAGGATACCGCCGACCGTCTACAGGAGAAGTTGAACATCCAAAAGAGGCAACTAGCCGAAGCCGTGAGTATCAGGCGATGTCTTGGATGGATATCCCCTTTTTCGTCTGATGAGAGCTTCCAATTGCTAAATGACATTTTCAGGAATCGGTGACGATGGCCAACCTCCAGAGAGTGAGACGATACCAGCACGAGCTGGAGGATGCGGAAGGACGTGCCGACCAGGCCGAATCCAGCCTGCACCTGATCCGCGCCAAGCACCGCTCATCTGTTGTTACCGGAAAGGCCGGAGCTAGCAAGGTGAGAACTCGTTTCAGATGGTTTCCCCTACATTCTGTGCCATATCCAGGATTATCCAGGATTATTTTGTGTTCTTCCAGGTATACGTGATGGAGGACGACTTCTAATCAACTCGACCCATTCTGCCGATTACCCTCCCCTCTCCAGTCCGTGTTGGTGGTGCTCAACTAGTGAGCGGCGCCCCACCCTGCTCTGTATATTGTTGGATGTTTTAGTGCTATAGTGTGCGCGTGGCCACCCGCATCGTCTTCCGTATATGTGCAAAATTCTTTCTTCTTCTTCATTGCCCCATTCTCGCTCGCGATCGACACTGTTATGAGTGGCGCGTTGGCGGCGCCGACATGGCGTTCCTCAACAGACACACCCACCCACCAACCCACATATATATGTTTTTCCATATGTCATATTTTGTATCATCGGTCGGGAGTGGTGTGAAAGCGCTTTCCGCGAAATCTGTGCTCCAACACTCGTCCCATCCATCCACACGTCCTCAATATGTTATGTATTTCGCGCAAGCAGATATATCATTATGGAAAAAGGGGATTCTTATTGAAATTGCCTTTTGTCCGTTTAGCTACAATTCTTTCTCTCTCACTCTCTGCCTTATGAAGTGTTGAACGAGTAAATGAAAATTATGTGAATTGTCGTTTCTATGCAGAAGCACATACAGAATTGGATAGAAAAGAAGGAAAAAAAGTACAGTGGCATAGCATGAACTGCCAGCTGATGACACACGCGGTGCTCCCATGCTTCCCTCCTTCAGCAGTCTCATTATCTACAGAAAGTATTCAAAAAACTAGGATCTGCCATCAGAAAAGGCCTAATCCAGAAAACTGGCTGTTGAGCCTACGATGAGCCATCGTACATCTGGAACGTGAATTGTTTCACTCCACCTAGGGTATTTGGCCCGAATTTTCGAAACTGAACATATTTTCCAACGCCAAAAATAGCATTTGACGGATGTGTGAGAAGTATCCGGAAAAGGACAAAAATCATGCTAACAAAACTCCACACAATTACGCCATCACAGTATTTATCTAGACCTCTAGCCATAACTGCGCATCAAACGAGTTGTCAACACTAAGCAATTTGTCGACAGACTTCATAAAAATGAGCTGTGGGACACGACACGGGTGACGGTCATGAAGAACGATGGACTGCGACAGCTGCCAGCCGCACAGTGCAAACTTTTACCTGATTACCCGCCTGTACTGATCGAGGCGCAGGCTAACCCATCCCCTCCGCACAATCGAGTCGAGGGTTTTGTTCCGTTTGAGCTGGATTGAACGTGGATTTACATGGACTCGGTAAAAAAACTGATGACCCCTAGCACCTGTAATCAAATTTCAAGGTGCATTAAATTTTGACTGCTGTGGTCTGAAGGGCGGTGAACAATTAGCAAGGACTTGGGTGCACCAGTGGTCACCTGCTGATTGAAAGCGGACAGGCCGCGCATTTCGGATAGCTCAAGATTGCTTGCATTCTTACCCCTTTTTACTTCCAGGCTAGCCACGTATACAGAATCTTGAGAGGAAGGGAGCTGTGATCGATCTCGTGTCGCGAGAGATTTGACCGAATAAGTAAATAAACAAATAATTAGGTGGATAAATAAGATGAACTTCAGCCATTTGTAATAGCTTTTCCATCAACCGCTTGGAGCACACAGAGACATGCCGTCGCCATGCGAACTCAATGATCTTTCTTCAGGACTCATTCTTGGTGTCTAATCTACTGTTCTCATTGCATCTTCTGTAACCAGCACGTAGCGCTTAGTTTAATCTTCAACATAAATGACAATCTCGGCTTGAAATCTAATTCAACAACTCAAAATAATTGGCTGACTTACACGTTGGATGGCGCTCTAGTTCGGGTCTGGGCGAATGCTGCACCTATTTCTCAGAGCATTTTTTGGACTCAGTTCGTCAGGTAAAGTAAAAATTAATGGTGACAGAAGCGCTAAGCTTCCTTATTTAGCACGTCTATGTATAGTCGCGGTCGTCCTGATCCAGCGCTGGTTCCTTCGCTGATGCCGAATCGCAACGGCAGGGCAGCACTCCTGCAATGCGCTTGCTCGCTGGCTCTCTGGTTTTCTCATGTCCTCCTACCATAGTTTTAACAAGTATGGACGGAAAACGAAGGTTGAAACAAGTTAAAATACACGTGATGCGCGTCAGAACATGTCAAAGCCAATGGATTACCCCGAGGAAACCGTGTTGCTGCGGTGGTGCTGAGCGACTGCGAGGAGGTGTCAGCGAAGGGAGCAGCACTTAATCAGAACTATCGCGAGTATCAGCGATTTTATTCACCTTGGTAACCTTCTCATGGCATTTTACCTGACCGACATTTGGGGGAGGGGGTCAGTCCACTTGTAGACTCGCCGGCGGGGTCGCATGAAAACTTGTGTGGGCGACTAACACCATGCCGTAATGAGATTCATGAACGTTTCGGGAGGGCAGTGATCTACCCGGTCATCTGAAGTGGACAACTTTTCGTGGCTAAAATGGGTGTACCTTGTGCAAACGACTTATCGCAGTCAGTTGTTTCAAATAGGAAATTCGCTTGAGAGACTCGTCCACTCCAAATGCGAGTGCGAAACTCGGAAGCTTTCCACAAAGGTCCGTGGATTCCTCTATTAAGTGGGTGCGAGAGACTTGGGTGGAAACCCTACTGAACAGACCTTTTCGGTGGTTCAGTTGAATGCAATGAGAAGAGAGTAGAGAGAGAATGACTTTATCTTGCGATACTGTAACAACCGCACTACGCCACCGTCCTTGGTAAGTCTGATGGGCAGTAACACAAAATGAGGCCCAGGCCCCGCCCACCATTAGGATCATCGACAGGTCGATGATAATGCGAGAGACTTGGGTGGAAACCCTACTGAACAGACCTTTTCGGTGGTTCAGTTGAATGCAATGAGAAGAGAGTAGAGAGAGAATGACTTTATCTTGCGATACTGTAACAACCGCACTACGCCACCGTCCTTGGTAAGTCTGATGGGCAGTAACACAAAATGAGGCCCAGGCCCCGCCCACCATTAGGATCATCGACAGGTCGATGATATCCTCCAGTGGCACCCCGCAAATTTTCCTGACCACCCACGCGCTGGCTGCCTTCCCACAACAGCACGTATTGCTGCGTATCCATCGCGGCTCTACTTCCACTGCATTGCGTTGCAGAGAGTCTAGAGAAATCATGCGGCGTTGCGGCTACGTTTACTTCATTGGACTTTACCAGAAAGCTTCGGACAAGTTTGTAATCAATTGCCTGCACATGTTTTCTTTGGTTGTCAACTTTTTCAACATTTTAACACTGTTAGAGAGCTTTTCCACAGTGGAAAGTTTTAGATCTTTGACTTCCATTCGAGAAAAACGCGTAATCGAGGTGTTGATTTTTTTCTTTGTTCATACGCTATGCCAAATGGAAACCACTTTTTTCTCGTTGTAAAGCTTATGTCCGAATAATTTCAACCTCGAAATTCGTAGAATTTCACATCAGGAACAGAATTTTGTCGATCCTCATTATTTTTAACTCCAGATCGGTACTTTATTTATCAATGCTTTTTAGGATGGATTTCGCCAATGTGGCGGAATATTTCGACAGACTCGATCGGTTGATCGACGCTGCAACGTGGGCGAGTGCAACTAGTGCAGCGAAACTACTGTCGATAAACGACGATCACAGTAATCTTCCATTTTTGCATGTGGGTATATTTGAGATTTCACTTTTCAGTTAAATTTGGGTAGCTTTTTGCTTCTTTAGAAGAAAAGGGAACTTTACGCCTCGTTGATCCATTGCGGAATGGGCTATCAAATGGAAGAATGTTCAGGCTATCAGATGGGAAAATGTAGTAATTTCCCTTCTGAAGGAAACAGAATCTGAAGTGCATTAGCCAAGAAAAAAAAAACAATGCCCACAAGCGAAAGAGGCTTTAATTGTGCACAAGTACTGAGTTGTCGTCATTTCTGGACCAGTCTAGCGTAACGTTTTTTCAGAGTTTAATGGTCATTCAATCGATGTTCTTATTCATCCCCACACCTCCTTCTGAAATTACTCGAGTTTTTTTTAATGTCATGTTACTGAACAGTGACAGCTAGATAATCCACAATATAGGAAAGTAGCAGCTGCAATAAGAAAACAACAAATAAAAAATTGGTGTGAAAAATTTTCACCTTTGCTCTTGAATGAACAACGTTTTCCCGGTATCCCCTTCCCCCCCCCAATCACGAGGTCCTTACAATTAGATCTCCCTATTATGCTGTTGTATTTGGATCAGTACTTTCTAATTACTTTTACTAGTCTACAGGTTCCACGTTATTGTTTTAGATCTCAAATGAGAGCTGTTTAAAAACCAGTTCGGCACCAAGGTTTATTCCTTGACTTTAGTGGTTTCGCTCAACTTTGCGGGGCTTAGTTAACGCGCTGACGTTCCATAAATTCCATCAGTAAAGTTGGTTGCAGACAGAACAGCGCGCCTGCATAACTCTTTATTGTGGCAGCTGCGCTTTACAGCCAATTTGCCGTTTGAAATCTCCATTCACAGAATTTCAGCTTACGTTAGCGACTCCGATGTCAAGGCAACATCGTAAGATCAAATATACTAGAAAACCTTCGCGCAAGTTCACATTTTGGGAACGGAGTCCTCAAACAGCTTATCGGCAGCAGCGCAGCGGCCGTCATCTTTGCATCTCTACCAATAGAATTTATAGACTACACTGTACTTTCGATAACGTATCCAGAATTTTTTTGTCCCGTTCTAACCTGAACCAGTCGGACAAGTTATTGCAGTTACCACCAGAAGTGGAAGTGTGTGATTAATAAGGTTTGGTTTTTCAGAAATCGGGAGAGCAGTGTAATTATTCACCTTTCTTTTCTTAACGTTATCTGAATGATCTCTATTTATTTTATTATTTCTGGGTTAGTGGGGCGGGTAAACAATGTATTGTTTCTGGGGGGTCCAAACAGTCCATCTCCCCCAACCCCATCCTTCCCTCAAAACAAATTAAGTAGTTTCTATCCTCCAACTCATGCCTCTAGTGCGTCCTGGTATAGCAAATTGTTAATGTTGGAATGAAACTCTAGCATTGCATTTCAACAAATGGAGATATTTGTAGAGGGTAGAAAGAAGGAACGGATACCATCATTGTTTAAAACTGGAGCTTTCTTTTCCTGTGGCAAAAGAGCTGTTAATCGGGATTACTCTTCAGATCGAAGGTTATGGCTCTCGAAAAAGCCGGTCTTTTATTGATGACGAAGCTTTCGATCAAGTCGTGTGCCTTCATCTTCAAGTAATTTACCATATCCATGTGACACATAATTACGAAGCCGCGTTCACAACTCATACCCAGGTTGGTTATTTTCTTCGTTAGCGTCTATTTTTTCTCTTAGATCATCTTTTCGAAGAAAGCTTCTTTTAAGATCATGCAAACATTCAATAAGGAGATTCTACAAAAGAAGAAGGAAGTGAACTGGTTCATGCCAATGTTCTATCAGTTCTGTTCGGATCTTCGCAATGTAGCCAAAATGGTGAGTAATCTGCCTGTAGTTTGAAGATGTACTTGTTTTTCTTGCTTGCATTGTAGAACTTTTCTTATTTGTATTTCAGGCTGATGAACTAACCGAGAAGGATGATGAAGTTGAAAGCGCTTCTTCTTACTGCGAACAGTCAGCTAATTACATTATGGAAGCCTACAGGACATGTACCTCGGATGTGTGAGTGGTTTATAAAATTTTCCTCATGTTGTCTCCATTGCCTTATTTTTCTTATCTTTGCGCACTTCTTTTTAGGAGAGCAGATCCCAGTTCAACAAAGAAGATCGCTATCTTGAACATGACGAACCAGCTTTTTCGGATATATTTCAAGGTGGATTCTTTTTCTTTAAATTATGGTTTACTCACAAGGAAACGGTACTTGGTCAAAACAGCCATTCGTAATGCAATATCTACTGTTATGCGCAGTTTTCAACGCTGATCTCAAATTCGTTGTCCAAATTGGCTGTACTCTTTTCAAAAATGAGTTACACCTATTTCTCTCTAGCTGACTTAGAGTGTCGCCCTCATGTACGAGCTTATATCGAAGTGAGGTCGCCATGTCGGCAGTGCACTAGCAAAGCACTTGTTCTCTCGAAAGGTCGTCTTAATTTTGAAGGCACTAAAACAATTAACAAGCACGCCATGGAACCCATACATGAGTAGTTTATGTCAAGTTTACGCAGAAAAAAGTAGGTATGACCTGTTGCAGCGATTTCCGCTGGAAATAAGCGCACCATGTTCGTGACCGGTATTGCAAACTGCATATAACAATACACATCGCGTTGTTATTGGCCAATTTGACCAAGTGTCCATCTCGTTTTAGTTTTCTGTAGGGGTCATAATCATTTTTTGTAGATCAACAAGCTGAATTTACTAAAGCCGCTCATCCGTGCCATTGATAACTCCGGAGCGCTGTACCAGTCATTTTCGATGGCTGACAAGGTTACCTACAACTATTTCCTCGGGCGAAAGGCTATGTTTGACGCAGATTTGCCACTAGGTGAGACTTGTTTGAATTTGTGCCATAATCTCGATCTACTGGAAGTTTCTTGTTGTTAGCTTGATATAGCGAACCTGCGCTCTTTAATGATCTATTTCTAACTTCTTCGAATTTTATTCTTGTATTTCCAGCTGAGAAGTCCCTTTCTTATGCTTTCCGCAATTGTCCAGCTGATTGTCTATCTAACAAAAGACTAGTGCTGATCTACCTGATCCCAGTGAAAATGTTCCTCGGTCACATGCCTACAGCAGAATTGCTGCAGAAATACCAACTGGAGGAGTTCCACGACGTAAGGACATCTCTTTCGTTTGGAACAAAGTTGTGACATCCTAGATATCGTATTTGTAGGTCGTCGAAGCAGTGAAGGAGGGTAACCTGGCGAAACTGGATCAAGCCCTTGAAGCTAACGAGCACTTTTTCATCCAGTGCGGAATCTTTTTGATGTTGGAAAAACTGAGAGCGATCACTTTCCGGACCCTGTTTAAACGAATGTAAGTCTTCCTTTGGTTTCCCATTAGTTTGTTGCTGATTAATTCTGTGGGAAATTCTCCTTATAGGATTTGCAAGTGAATACACATAGTTCCTTTTTGGTCCTATACTTTATATGCATTCTTGATATCAATAGCGCCCGAGAAATTGGAGTGACCTTTGCGATGAAAATAATGTGCTCTTTACGGAACGTTTTTCTGCACCTCTAACTTCTTAGCTGTGACTGGATTCATCTTTCTTCTGATAATCCAACTGCTATTCGGCAAATTGAAGCTGACCGCAACCAACTGCGAATGTTCTAACATTTTTCTCTGCTTTTATGTTACAACTATTCCTATTTTGTTTTCAGATCAACAATCGTCGGAGGACACGTAATTCCCCTGAAAGCCTTCTATGCAATCACTCAGTATCTTGGTGTTACCGATGTTGATGAGGATGAACTGGAATGCATCGTGGCGAATCTCATAGCAGAGGTGTTGTTACTTTTTTCTTTTAATTTTTTGACAAGTATTTTTTGAGTGAGTAGGTCGTTGTGAGAAGTATCCGGGAAGGGTTTACTTCACCCACTTGACCCAGTAGTATTCTATGCCTTTACCACGCTGACGTTAGGTGTATTTTATGCTGCTTCCATATGGTGAAATGGACATAAATCCATATTGTCAGATGGACATACAGTCGTTCAAAAAAATACTTGCCTCCGGCATCCACTACCCGTCTGCTAAGCCGCGCCGCGCCTCCATTGCATTACGTGCTGCGACGTGGCTCAGTCGACGCGCAGTGTAGTGTGAGGCAACGATCTTACTTCTCCTTCCACGATCAACTCGTCCTCGGTCACGTTAAAATTTTGCATGGGCATGGATAGTGGGATTGCGCGCGCAGGGAACAAGTCAACCTTAGAGGGAGGGAGGAGAATTCGAGCAAACCAATCACAGAACCGTGCCACGCCCCGTTTCACCTCACGATGATACTCATCCCAATATGTGGTATCATAATCGAACATCATTTCAATTTTTGGGGTTGCAAATTTGTTGATTGAACCGTAGTTGATTCCCTGCTTTCTTCATGTCTAGCATCTATTCCCCGCAACATGCAGAACACGTCGACAACCTATTAACTAAAACTCAAGTCTTTTACATCCAGAGTTACCTCTACAGCAAAAAGCTTTATAGTTTCAATTGTTTCTATTTCAGAAGAAGATCAAGGGCTACATTTCGCACCAGCACCAAAAGTTGGTCATCAGCAAAAAGGATCCATTTCCTCCATTGTCGTCCGTTTGAGATGTCCTGGTGAATGTATCCTATGTATTCTTCATTCTCTGATCGAGTTGCGTCGTCGTTGCGGATACAGGAAGAGTTTTGGATGTATGACTACGGCTTGAAGCATAGGGGCTACAATCAGTTTTCGTAGTCTTTATGTTATTAGAGACTCGGACGGGGTACCCTCATTGTTTGAAGCGGAGATTGTGATTTTTAGGTACACTATTTAAAGGCATTACTCATGGAAGTCTCCACTACTGAAGCAAGTCGTTTACCGCATTTCGCGCTATGTCATCGTTAGTATGAGTTATACACCCTTAAAAACCCCACAGTGATTGAAATATCGTGTTTTCGCTAGTGCTGTCTTTAACTCAACTTTCCGAGATAGGATTAATGACCGCATACTCATCTGGAACCAGGCTAGCAAACCAATTTCAACTTTATTCCTCTCCTAGTCGGATTAGAAGTAGCCTATAACCTCCGACAGTCCGTGATGGGTCTTTATGCAAAATTTGGTCCGGATCGGTCCATTTTTCACGATTTCTATTTGGAACATACATACAGGCATACAAACAAACGAATTTTCGCTTTTATATGTACAGATATAACAGTTCAACTGCATTTAGTGCAGATAAATTTGTAAGGAGCTGGGAAGTGTTGGCCCATATGTGGATTTCTTCACTATTGTGGACATTTGTTCATTTTTTCTGACTGTTTCAAATCTGATGGGGATGGCTTAACGAGTTGATGCGCGATTCAAGTATAGTATGTGCTGGCTTCACATGGAAAGACGGTGCCGCTATTCCTCGATGTTGCAGGCGTTTTGCTTCGTTTTTTTCTTGTTCTTCTCATTTTGTTATAATTTGGCCGGGTACTTTTAATTATTCACAGCAGGTGCGTTATGTTAAGCCTCCAGCTGTTTTGAACCCTGTTTGCGGTGTTATTTTCAGCGATTGTTCCAAGACGGGTATTTATTTGTTGAGCTCGAGCGAAACGTTTGCCTAGCGCTTGTTTTTAGTGTACGAGACGCTCGCTACGTAACCGGTTCATCTCCTTTTTTTTTGTTGCTGAAACTATTGAAGTTTTCTAGCTGTTCTTGTTTTTTCTAGGAGAAACGTTTCACTTCAGTGGCATTCGTTTCACATTCCACCCTCTGTGTGTGTCGTCGTATTCATGTGTGACGCTGTGTGATTCAGAATAATTAAGGCATTATTTCTCATTTAACACTGCTCAGTTGATATTGATCGTTTGTGCTTTCAAGTTTTGTCACATTTCTATAAGTTTTTTTCATTGTTTGTATGGAGATAAAGGCTCTTTTCTGTTTTTATGAAGTGCTTTTCCCATGATGTTGCGAAATACATGGTAGTATCGGTTCTTTCATAGCGTCATCGTAGTTATTCGCACATGTGAATTGAATAGAATAAGGGATGAAAGGGCTGAAAAGCCCGTACTTGTTGCCCGGTAGGTCAAGGCGCAGTCATTTCTACCGGGCCTAGATGCATCATCGAGGTTACCTAGGGTAAATTTGTTGACGCCAATGTTAACGATGAGTAAGTTCGTGTGGTGTTGCCTCGCTTACCCTGGGTAATCTTAATGATGCATGCGGTCCCTGATAGAGCTTGGTAACTAATAGATAATCGATCGATAGGATTATAGCTTTCTGCTTTTGTAATTTTCTCACTATTACTTGATATTAGAGAGATAACCTCAGTGTTTGGTGGAGGGAGGGGG